>SPJY01027863.1:1963390-1997732 GCA_005191435.1 Raddia distichophylla | reverse complement strand
GAACTCCAAAAAGGGGAAACAAAAGAAAGAAGAACTTGGAGCAAATCAACACAAGATGATCATGAAGATGAGAGATTTCATTGCATAGGAGTTGGGGGATTACAAACCACACTCCATGTGGTCACAAGCACTCTAAGTGCCACCCTTACACACCCAACTCACCCTCTATATTTCTGAAATTTCAGCTCTAAGGGAATGAGGAGGAGGTGCTCCCCTCCCCCTCTATTTATAGCCCAAGGGTGAGATGCCCTACACCTAGAGCCCATCTCCACCCTTCATTTGAGGATGAGTGGTGTACAACACACACACTACAAGACACATTCCCGAGAGAGAATATTCTCCACATATTCCTCCGGGAAATATCTTCGCAGCATCTTCGGTCGCCAGCCCACGCCTGGGCCCACCGGTCAGAACCAGCTTCGCCACCAGGTTACCGACGCCGCAGCCTCCAGCTGCCTCGGATTCCTCGCCATGGCTAAGCTTCTCGAGTGCACCACCTCATGTGACCGCCAAGTCATCGAACCCGGTCGCCTGCACGCCTCCGGACGCACCAGCCTCCAGCTGTCCCCGCGAAGCGTCAGCCACGTACCCGCCGATACCTGCACCACTGAGATGAACACACACGAAACCAACACACCTTACCTCACCTGCAAGGTTAGTCCATCACAAAATTACCAACACAATAATCCCTTCATGACATCATAATTAGGAAGCCCTAACACACCACGTGTCAGCTTAAAATACACCGGACCACGTCCGATCAGAACTATTACCTAGCCCAAGCTCAGCACAAGTCCGGTTCCAATTCCACGGCAATTTTCACAAATGCACCATTAAACATTCTTCAAAACACTTCAAATTGCATCTTGTCACATATATTCATCATCAAACAGGGGTACCCTCCACATGGGTCTCAACAGATAAGATTCCCAAAGTAAACATACAGAGCTCGGCATCCAAAGCCCCTCTGCAGAACTGTACAAGCTTCCAATAATTCAAACCAAACCAACCCATCAGGTTAATTATTAACACATGAGTCTACAATGTACGACCTTCCTCCCCTCCCTTGATCGTGGAACGACTATCACGATAGTTTTAAACTCTGCAGAGTGTAGCACACTTTACCCACAAGACTAGTGGTACTTTTATGTCTTAGCTCTTTCCTAGGAGCCTAGACCAAGTAACGATACAAGGCGATTCATTAGTTCCTTCTGTTAACACCGATACTCCCTCTAAGGTTTCGACACTACGAGTACCCCTCTTGAGCCAACGGATCGCAACCCGATCTTTTCAAAGTAACGTGTGCTAACAGTTTTCCCTAACTTGCCGCCTTTAGTCAACACATGTCACGTAGGTTTTAGTTGATTAGGTTATAAAGTAACTAAGCACCTCCAATTATACCAAGTCACAAGAATAATTAATTAATGAATAACCTAAACAACTACAAACTCACAAGCACTAGCAACTATGCACAAGGATAGGCTAGAAAATACTAAGGCATCAATAAATAGGCTAAATTCACATGGTAGATGACTCAGTGTGAATATGATAGGATTATAACTCTTCCCTTCATTTCATGCAAGAGAATAGTAAATAAAAATAATAATCGGGTGAGTTTTGTAAAATAGGAGAGCAAGATGCAATCTATCTTGCCTTGGTAGTACTCGGCGTCCTGGGATCCTCCTCCAAACTGCTCCTAGAAAACCCCCGAACAGTGCACACAATTGCGATCTACACGTACATGCAAATGCATAAAAACAAAAAAATATTCAACAAAACATATACCTCAATAAAATATATAAACTTCTAGGCTATTTATGGAAATTAATGGATCTGGAATCATCCAATTTGGAGTTCGGATGCTCCCAAAATAATTCCTGGAAGTTTTGAATATATGAGAAAATCCAGAAAAGATTAAACCGGTTAAAACCGAGGAACCGTCAGAACCGAGCGAGCGGGCGCGCAGCCCGGCGGCTCAGCATAGGCCGGGATAGGCAGTGGTGCGTGCGAGCGGGAAAAGGAGGGCACACGGCGCGACGGGGTTGGCGAGCGGTGGTGGCCAGTACCACGCCGATGCGTGGCACGACACGGGAGCGACGCGCGCGGGGGATCAGGAGCTAGGTGGGGGAGGCGGTGTCAGGTGGCGTGCGGCGATAGGCCGGCGCTGTTCACGGGGCGGGGAGCGACGGACGAGGATGCCGGCGGCGATGTGGCACGGCGGCGACGGCGATGGCGCAGGTCAACTCCGACGAGCTATTATGGGCGCAAATCTTCACAAAAACCGGTGATCCATACATCCATCTTGACCGTCTCGACGAGCCCTACAAAATGACGCCATGTACTCTCGGGTTTGGGCAAGGCACAGAGAAGAATACCTCAAAAACTCCTCGACGGCTATGGTTTGGAATCTGAGGGTTTCTCGAGTTGTGGACTTGAGGGGGGTCTTGGGGGTATTTATACTGTCAAGAACGACCTAGGTTAGGCCTTACGGTGGAAAACTTTGAATTGGGCTCAAATTCTACTCCGAGTAGGATTAGGACTCTCCCAAATTTGGAAAATACCCAAACCCATGAATTTTCGCCTGACCTTCTATCCTATCACGAGATTGGGCTTCTAGAATCTCTCCTCCAAATTTGGGCTTGGGTCTCCCACCTTTGCTTATCACTTCATGGGTTTGACGAGCTCTCGGCAGATTGACAACACTTCATCGAATTATGAGCTAGCCTTGGGCTTTAGGATTGAAATTTGGAGGGTGGCTAAATGATGGCTTCTAAGAATTACTGGAATTGTTCTAGAATTTCCCCAAAAGGTTTTCTAGGGTTCTGGCTTAAATCTAATTTAAAATAATTTAAACTAGGGTTTTGCATATAATGATTCCCTTTTATTTTACTTTTAGGGTTTTGAAAATACAAGTGACATACGATAAAATAGAGGATGTCACAGTACCGCATGGCTTTTTTGGGGAAGTTTTTTTTTGGCTTTAAATAGAAGCTCCCCAACCAATGACAATGATATGCACAAAATATCACGTATTTATAATAACATAGCTTTGATTTCTTTTTATAGAGAAGTTGTTGGAGGAAGTTTTTAAAAGTCTAGTACAAAGTAAAGGAATTTTAATATGGTAGGATAAACGGACAGGAAATAGTGTTTAGTACAAAAAAATATCATCATAAAGTCAGAAATATTATAACTGTCATTTCCTCTAGCCATCTATTTCATCCATGCCATTATTAAGCTTCTGAGAGATATACGAGCTGAAAATACGGTGCAAACTACACCGTGGTAGGTAGGGCAAAAATGTCATCATCCCACCTTCCTCCCATCCCCTCCCCCTCTCCCAACTCTGGTAGCCATCCCGGGGGCGCGCGGGCGCAAGCTTCCCCACGACGAGCTCATGTGGAGCAGAGCGGCAAGCTCATGAGGCGGCACTTACGAATCGGGCGCGCAGGCGAAAACTTCGTCGGTGTTAGAAAATTGGACATAATGTGATCTAGAAATGACACCGGGGCACGATGTTTGGGCAGGAGCACCCATAATCATTGCCGTAGATGTAGGCTGAGAACCAAATTGTATTACCAAACATTGTACCTCCGGTTGTCGCTTCTAAATCGCATCTCGTCCGATTTTCTAACAAGTGTTATCAGAGCTTCAGGTGGTCATCATCCATTAGACTAGTCTATTGGTTTGAGTGGGCCTGCACCTTGGTTGTGCCTCTAGTTGGGCCTAGGACATAGGCTCGAGACTAGATGTTGGTCTTGGGAGTAGCTGGATCGCTGGTAGGCCATGAGATGGCTGGATCGCAGCAGGATCTAACAAATGGTATCAGAGCTAAGTTGGTGATGCGGATGATCTGGAGGAGGTTCAAGGATTATATGTGCATACACGCGTGCGTGAAGGAAAACGTCAGGTTCGGGGCAAGGTGGAGCATATGGGCGATCGATGGATCGATTAGTGGTGTTGGAAACTCCGGGTGAGGCCTAGACCGTTCGATAGTTACCGCTGACAAGGTTCGGACCAGACGTGGTGATTAGGTCGATGATGTAGCCAGCAAAGACAATGCAAAGCAGAGGCGGCTTCGGTGCTAGCGATCAGACCGACCACCAGATGTGGTGAGACAGCCGAAAAGATGGGAGCGGAGGTGGTATTGCGGCGGCGGTGATACTACCGGATGTTGCACAGGGGCAGTGTCACATACAATAAGAAGAAACATGTAGTCGTTCACGAAGAGCGCGTGGTGTCTTGCTAAGAGGCACGCTTGAAGGTTGTTGGTTGTTTGACCAGAGAGGTCAAACATGCTAGATGAACGGCGAAGTCAAACGAAGATTCATGCCAGGAGGCAAGCAGATCAAGCAGTCATGTCAGGGATCTGTTCCAAGTTGCGGACGGATTAGGCAACAAGATCGAGGTCTGTGCCAAGGGTAAATGGATTGGGCAGTGAAACTGGCGAAGAGTTGGTCAAACCATGGTTGGTAGGATTGAGCCGACAAGGAGACAACCATAGTTCGGTACACGGGTTCACACAATACGTTATGACGACTTCAAGATGGCAAACGTCATATTCGCCAAAATGGAGTTTGTTAGAGTTGGTGTTGAATATGTGTATGAGTAGGTTACATGGACTTTATGTTATAATAGGCTGGGTAGGTGACAGGAGGAGTCGAACTCTTGTCTGGCCTTCACTAGATAAAGGGTGGCGACCCTAGTGTAACCAGTAATGACCATGTAGCGGCTTAGACACACTCCGGAGGTCGTGGCCGACTTGTGGCCACGATCCACAGCAGTCGGCTGCGTTATTTTGGGAGGAGTACCCATAATCATTGCCTCCTAGATGTAGGATAAGAGTCGAACTGCGTTACCAAACATCGTGCTTCCGATTATCGTTTCTAGATCACATCTCTTCCAATTTTCTAACACTCGGCGCTGAGCTCACGCGGAAGCATTGGTGGGTCTGCTTCCCGAGCAACAAGCGCTTGAGCTTCCTCGGTGATGTGGCCGCAAGCTCGCCTAGGACTCCCACATCATCGCCGTCCTCGACGCGCACATCTTCTGCACCCTCCTCAACAACGCGGGTGTTGACAAGGCTGCACGCTCAAGAGCACCTACATGCCCTCACTCAAACCCTTACGTGGCTACCGTTCGCTCACCTTCCTCAACACCGGCGACCCCACCATGCCGCCCTCAAGCACATAGGGTGTGTTTGGTTTGTATGTCCCGATCCATCCCGTCCTGGTTGTATTCATTTTTTGTTTGGTTGGTTCAAAATGGACGGACTCATCCTAGTTAGACCCATCCGCCTCTAGCTTTGATGGTCGGCTCCCTTCGTCCGTTGCAAAAAGGTGAAATTGCTTCGTCCGGTTCCCTCCGATCCATCCCCACCTCGTGTTCCCCGCCTTACCATGACCTAGCGCCGCCACCTCCTCCCCCCGCACGCGCGCCAGCCGCCTCCTCCACCTCTTCATCTCCCCGCGCGCCGGCCGCATCCTCCACCGCCTCATCTCCCCGTGCGCCGCCTCCACCTCCTCATCTCCCCACTCGCCGGCCGCCTCCTCCACCTCCTCCTCTCCCTGTGCGCCTCCTCCACCACCTCCTCCTATCCCTGTGAGCCGCCTCCTCATCCTCCCAGTCGTCGGCCGCCGCCCCACCACCTTCTCTCCCTATGTGCTGCCTCCTCCTCCCCGTCACTGGTCAGCCCTCCACCCTCCTTGATTTATTTTTTCTTGTTATTTTTCTCATATATTTTTCCTCTGTGGTTTGTTTTGCAGTCCAAGAGCAGTTGAAGAAGACATTTTTGGTATGGATCTATCGGTGTTCTTCCTTTACCTTGAATACTTGTGTTCTTGCGTGAGGTATGGATATTTTGCTATATAGTATTAGTTGAATCCATTTTTTTGTGCTTATTAAAAATTGATGGCAATTCTTGCTACCCGCTGTTTGCTATGGATGTTTAATTAAGCTTGTGGTGTATAATATCCTAAAAGTAAAAAAAAAAGAATAGAAGGAAAGGAGAGAACACTTTTTATGTAATTTATCACTACATGTTTGATCTGATTTATTACCCCCTGGTGTACTGTATAATGTAATATTCAGTCTATTCATTTCATATTGCTATTTTTCAATCTGTTGTACTTAATATTTGCCTTTTTCTGTTAAACTGGGCTACCAGGACATTTCCAGTAAAATCTACTGCATAATATCAATACTCATTTGCTGGAATTAAACCTATAATGCATGTCAAGAACTTAAACCAACATTGTGGAAACCTATAACTCATTTAGATTAATCTAGTTGATGCATTTTCTAATTGATCCACGTTTTATTTCTTCAAACATGTATTATAGATGGATGATGCTAGAAGGAAGAGAAGAATGGTCCTTATCAGGACAGGCGCTTACTTAGCTAGTTTCCTGTTAGTGGTATATGCTCGTAAAAAATATAGAAATAAAAGGAAAGGAGTAGAGTATGATCCAATTTTACCTAGAAACATTGTAAGAAAGAGCTATTTAAATGGTATTTACCATAGAAGTGATATCGACTGTGTGAAGATATGTAGGCTTAGAAGAGCTCCTTTTTTCCACTTATGTGATACTTTACGCACAAGGGGATTGCTTAGAGATACTTTCCACGTGTCTGTTGAGGAACAAGTTGCCACGTTCCTTCATACAATAGGACACAACGAGAGGAATCGTGTAGTTGGTTTTAACTTCAAACGGTCGGGTGAAACAGTCACGCGATAGGTGAACTTCGCTAAGATGTCATCAAGCCACCATGTTTGGAGACCCCGGCCAAGATATCAGGAAGTCATAGGTGGTTTCCTTGGTTTGAGGTAAAAACTAATTTTTTATAAATCTAACTACCTTGTTAAAAATGTTTAATGACGTCAACCAACACTAATTATGTTTTTTTAATACATTAGAATTGCATTGGTGCCATCGATGGAACCCATGTGAGAGCCTTTGTACCTAAGGAGATGGAACCAGCATGCTGAGGAAAAAAGAACTTCCCTACCCAAAACGTTCTGACTGCAGTTGATTTTGACTTGAAGTTCACTTATGTCTTGCCTGGTTGGGAGGGTTTGGCACATGATGCTTTAGTTCTAAATGATGCTTTGCAACGTGCCAATGGACTTTGTGTTCCTGAAGGTATTTGTACTAAAATCAATGCCATGTTTTTTTTACGGAAATTAGTTTCTAAGGATCCTAATTTAATTAAACTTCTCGCTTGTCGTTTTTAGGTAAATTCTACCTAGCTGATCTTGCCTATGCAACCAAGCCTGGGTTCATACTTCATGCCACCTTTCTGTGGTGTAAGATATCATTTGAAGGAGTGCGGACCAAATCCCGTTCAAAATGAGGAGTTATTTAACCTTAGACACACATCATTGCGTGTTACAGTGGAGCAAGCATTTGCTTCCCTTAAGAGGAGATTCAAGATTCTTGATGATGCCATTCCTTTCTTTTCATATGCCACTCAAGTTGATATTGTCGTAGCATGTTGTATCATCCATAATTGGGTTCTATTACATGGGGTTGACCAATTCATCATACTTGATATTGTCGTAGCATGTTGTATCATCCATAATTGGGTTCTATCACATGTGGTTGACCAATTCATCATACCCGAGCACAACTGGAATCAAAACAACACCCCATTGATGCAAACCACAGTTGGGCAAGATAGCTTCACAAAGCTTGTAGTTATCTTTGTGTAATTTATATCTTCATGTAATTTATAACTTCATGTAATTTATATAAACAGTCACGTTATGCAATGTATGTGATGCTAATATATGGTTGATATATGAAAATTTATCTTACTATCAATATTTATCTCGAGTTGTTGCTAGGTGATCTGTTTTAATGGAGGGTGGTGGACAAGGGGGTGATACTCAAGGCCCTATTGTGTGGACTAATGCCATGTCCTCATTTGTGCTCAAGTACTTGGTTGACCTAGTGGCTACAGGGGCGAGGACTAATAAGGGTTTCAAGAGTGTGCATTTGAATGCTTGTTCGAGGTCTATCGTAGATCATTTCCAAACCCAAGTGGTGTGCAAATTAACTACCACTTTAAGAAATGGAGAAACAGATGGTCTAGGATTAACTCGTTGAAGAAAATCAGTGGAGCCAACTGGGATGAGCAAACAAGATCAATAGTACTAGACCATGACCACTACATGAGACATATCTCAGTAAGTGCATTTCTAAGTAGTATACATCCATGTGTCATACAATGATCAGTTGAAATATTATTTATTATGTGTTTTCTGTAGAAGAACAAGAAAGATGCAAATTTTTTTGAACACTCCTCTTGACTTATATGATGAGATGGCCACCATATTTTCTATGGGGATGGCATCGGATGACTATGCCAAATTATCGGATGATGTTCTGGCATCTGATCATGATGTTTTGGCGACGAGTGACTATTCCAAATCATCTGATATGCTAAATCTGAGCGATGATGACACCACCGCCAACAATGGCCGGAACAACACATCTACAGGTGATTGATTTGCTCCCACATAATCTTTTGTTGTCATATACATGCTTACCAACACATCTACATGAATTGTTGTCATATAGTAGTCTTTTGTACTTGTCAGGTGAATCCTCTCGCACTAAGCCCCCTAAGCAGCACAAGCAGCACAAGAGACCCCGCATGCAAGATGACATTCTACTGCAAACCATAACCAACAGCCTTGGTAAGCTAGCTGAAGCAATAGAGAAGACCAGCAGCAATTCCCAAGTGTCAGATGACCTTTGGGTCCATGTGTCAGCTCTGCCGGAATTTGAGGAGGTAGATCTGCTCAATTACTTGCAATACCTATGTGATAATCGCAGCAAAGCTAGGGCATTCATGATGGTACCTTTGTCGAGCCAAATGGTTATGGCTGCCAAGTTTTTCAGTGAGAATCCGTAAATTGGTAAGCCATCATACCCATGTTTTTTAATGATGTTTCAGTAAGATTTCTTTAGCCTTATTATTTGTGATTGAGTTCAGATACTAGAAAATTATAGTATTTTCCTATGAATTTTTTACATCTGAACTATGCTGCATGATGTTGAAACAGTAGGGTGATATCTTTACATTAAACAATAGGGTGATATAATTTTCCTCTGGGGAGTGTATGCTAATCACCTAGTTTGCTAATGTGCTGCAAGAATTAATCCTATAATTTATTTAGGCAGTGGTAAGTTGTTAAATATGTAGTTATTTTGTTGAAGGCCCTCAAGGTAATAATTCTATCTGCAGATTCATTTTTCCGTATCATTAGATAATTTTTTTCTAGCTTATCATCAGAAGCTAGCTAGCTAGTCAGTAGTCAGTAGCCAGATGTGCGTTGATTTCTCAGGTGTTTTTTGTTGTTTATGTTCTAATGTTAGCAATTAGATGCCACAAGTAGTGGTTTAGATACAATATCTTTTTTCTTCAACCATGGGGAATTTAGTCCCAAAAGGAAGTGCTGTTAGTATCTTGTTTCTGATCGATGTAAGGAGGAGCTAAACAGCCACAGTTCTTCGTATGCTTTTGAAGACGTTAGCTCCATAATTCAGCCATCAAATTGGTTCTCATTCTTGAAAATTTACATCTGTATTGGTGCTGTATACTTGAATGATTATTCCGAATCATTTATTTGAAAAGGTGATTCATTCAGTTTACGAGCGTTGTACACTATTAATTGCAAATGGTGATTGAAACCTTTGTTTGACAGAAAGCTTAATAGCTTTTGTGTTTTTCTGTAACAGCCTTTGTTGATGGTGCATGTTGGAGATACACTTGAGATTCCTTTTGAAGAGACCAGCTATTGCTATGAAAGGATGGTATATACACATATACTATCCTCCTGAAATCATTTTGATGCTTCGTGGTGTCCTTTCTTGAAGATCTTCAGGCTAGATTAGTAGATTGTCAAGCTCTCAACAACATTTTCATGGAGATCCTAAAGTATTGTTGTGGAGGAGATGAACAATGAGGGATGTTATTTGCTACCTACTTACATATTATAAATTTTGTGTTGTATTATCACGTATGCATGATCACTGCTTGAACAATCTTGAACTGCTGTAGGAAACATACTGTTCAGTTTTCAACTGTTTTTTGCTCGACGAAAGTCGTTGGGCTCTGCTCTGCTATTCATCTTAACCCTTTATATTAATTGTTTTTTTCTATATGTTGTGGCAATATGATTTGTCCTAGCAATTTCATATATAAAACTAAAAAAAGGTACATCACAAATGGTGGAAACACGAGCTGTAGTCAAGCCTTGTATCATCCTGGACAAAATGCAGTCCATCCTGGATGAAATTCATAATCCTGAAAGAACTTATTTCATCCAAGCCTTGTTAGCCAAACACGAACTGCAGTCCATCTTGGATCATCCAGGACGGAATGATTAAACATCAAACAAGCAGTATGCCATCCACCACTGACCTATCCCATCCCTCGTGCTATCCTGGCTGGTCCTGCACAGGCCAACCAAACGCACCCAGAGTTGTCCGCCTCGCCGCCGCCTGGATGCACCATATCGCGTCTACCTTTGGCAAGGCCTTCGCCGTCGTGCTCGACGCCATCGATGCTAGCCTTGATGGCTATAGTAGGGGTGGCTCAGTCTAGTTCAACAACCTCAACGTGCTGTCTTGCAAGGCCACGGGCGACTCCGGTCAAGATGGTTGTCGGAGTTTGGGGGAGACAGGAGGAGGGAGGAGATGGGCATGCGAGCCCCATCTGCCAGAACTTATTTTGGACAATATTATTAGCTCTATATCTCTTAAAAACTTTGTAATGACATGGATAAAATGAACGGCAAAAGATAATATCATCTGCAATGTTTCTGGCTTTATAACAGCATTTATGGTATAAGGGCATTTGATAATAGCATATATAGTTGGATGATGGTCTTTAGTTTGAACTTTCCGGTCAAAGTGCTCATCAGGGCAGATCAGTATGACCTTGATGAACGCGCGACAAACATCTATAGCAGGAGCGACGCATGGCGTCAGTTTTTCCGGAGGCGAATCTGAGGCGACTCTGAGGCGATCCTTCGACTCTGATATAATGGATCAACTCTCCCCTCGTCCAGATTTCGTAAGTGACTGGAACTTCGACTCAGGATTGTCTTTTTCGCTATCCATCTTTCGACGTTTTGGTTCTTCAGTGGATTTTGGTTCTTCAACTCCTGCGTCTCTTCCTGGTTTCTCTCTGCTTGCAACCTTCTCTCGTTTCACATTTCGGCTTACTGAGGAACATGTCAGTTGGGTGCTCCAGTCTTGTTTGGGCGGCTCCAGATTGGGTTTTCAGGTTCAATGCTGTTATGATTATGGTTTCCAATTCAAAGTGGCTTCAAACAAAGTTGGACACGCCGTTAAAAATTTGCGCTCTTTTGCAAATAAAGATTTCTATGTTCATTTCTTCTTGTGGAGAGATGGTGGTGCTGATTTTCGAAAGGAATACATTTCTTGGTTATCAGAGCATTCAAATCAATGGACTGCTATTTCTTCAAAGAGTAAGAAAAGAGGTTTTGTCAATTCTTCCAAACGTGTCTCGTTTAATCCTGTCACTGAGATCAGAGAATTTTCACCAATGATTTCTTCGGTTGATTCAGTGACCTTTGGATTGTTTGTCTCTCCTCTGTTTCCGACTAATCGTTACAAGTTTGGAAAGAACAAATCACAAGTTTCTTCCATGGTTGTTTCTCCGACTATCCCGCGAAATCTAAAGTTTCAAATTCCTCTAACGACCCTATCATCTGTTGGTATTGTGGCCTTATGGGCCACTCGGCCCATTTTTGCTCGGTGAAAAGAAATGGCCTCTCTGGTTATGTTTGGAGGCCCAAGTCTAAGCTGTCCCGCAACAAGTCTTCTTTGGTAAATTCGGAATTTTCGGCTCCTGTTACTTCTTGCCCCTTCATCTCCTCGACTTCCTCGGTTCTGGTGCCTTCCCTTTCGACTCCTGCAACAACTATGGCGGATACTCCTGTTCTCTTTCCGGATCGTTTTCTTCTGGAGGGCATGAATGAGGTTGATGTCAGTCCTCATTGTCGACCAAGGGCAAATGTTGTGCTTAATGGTGCTCTGCGGAAGGTACATGAAGCTTTCGCTCTGGTTGATATTGATCCTATGGTACCTAGAGGGCAGATTCCTCAGATGATAGTTGCTATTATCAATATGATTCATCATCAGTTTGGGGACATCGTGGTCAACCGTACTATGCACCCATATGCTTTAGCCCTTTTCCAGTTCTCCTCTTCGATGATGCGAGATTTGGTAGTGGATAATAGTCCTTTCTTTGTGCTTGACTGCCTTGTCCGCTTTAGAAACCATGATAAGGGTGCTAATTGGAGGAATGCTTTCTTTGAGAACGCCGTCTGGTTGATGTTTCTGGGTTTCCCTTTGGATTACCGTAAAAAGGAATTTATTGACCAAGTGGTCTCTGCTTTTGGTCAGTTGGTCTCTTGGCATCCTGACACTAACATTCCTGCTAGAATCTTTGTTAAGGTGCATGTCTTGGAGCTTGATGCAATTCCTAGGGTTATGGTTATCAAGCAGCGCAGAGGTGATGCCTTTGGTCAATCTTGGACTTTTGCTGTTCAAATAGTGCAAATCATCAATGCTCAGCTGCCAGATCAGGAGGATTTGCCTCCGGTTATCAACAATCCTAATTTGCCTCATGGTCCACCTTTTGAGCCTGTTGATCCAGATGATCTGGAAGATGATCTACATTTGGAAGAAGTTCATCCACAAGATCATATGGATCATCACCTCAATGATAATCAGATTGCTTTTCCAGAGGCTGCTCCAGCTGCTCAAGATGCTCAAGTTGATGCCCTTTCTCTGTTTGTGGGCTTTTCACAGAATTCTGAACTTTCGGTAGCCTCCTCCAACTCTGGCATTGAGGTTCATCAGAGTGTCGGCAATCTTTTGTCGTCTGATCAGTGGGCAATTGTTCCATACCAACCAAGGTGCTCTTCACTTAGTAGCCATATTTCTGTGTGTCACCTGGATTTCATTCTTCGTGTTTTATGGTTCAGAGGATGTCTCTCCAATGCGAGATGGATAGCTCTTGTCTCTCCAGTCAGCTTTTCCATTCCAGTCCCAAAGTCTTCTCTCTTATGGACTGTTTCGCTTGCTACGAATGAAAGGCTTACGGTCAGCATTTTGGATTCTCCTATACAAGCTCCTTTTGCTGTTTGCGTATCGTCTCTCCGTCGAAGCTCTCGAATACAAGAATTGCATGGTGGCTTTAAGCCTGGACAATATGCTAACAAGATTAGGAAAAGAAGATCTTCCTCTGTTTCTGTTCTGCCTCCATGCAAAACTTCAAATGTTCGCGCTACAAGGCCCAGAATTTCGGTTCAGACTTTAGTGGGCCAGGCCCAGGATTTATTGGGCTACTCACTTCTATCTAGCAACTCTCCTTCAATTCCAGAAGACCTGATGAGGAATTGGGGATCCACTTACTGTGGTCTCTAGGAAGTGAATGCTGATATGGACAACTCTGATGATTAGCTATCGATTCTTATTTTGTTGTTTGCTGGGCATGACTCTAGGTCCTCTTGGCTACTATAATTTTAGTCTGTTTGTGCCTTTCTATTTTGCTACTATGTCAGTTGTGCTTTTGTTAAAGCCTGTAATAACTTGGCTTCTTCATGGCTTTCCTTTTTGGCATTCCTATGGGCTGCTAGCTGTTTGCTATATTGTTTGGGTGAATTATGGATGTATCCCTTAATTCAAACCGTGCTTGGAATGTGTTATGCTGGAATATTAGAGGCCTAAATTCCTTGGAAAAGAGATTAGCCTTGCGTGAGAAAATTAAGGCTACAAATAGTGTGATAGTATGCATTCAAGAGACTAAGAAGGAATCCATTGACCACTCTTTTATCAGGACTTTTGCTCCAAAAAGTTTTGGCAAATTTCTGTCGTTCCCTCGATTGGGAATTCAGGTGGTTTGTTGATAATTTGGAAGCATCAATTTTTTAAGGTCTCTGTGATTCATCATTTTTTCCATGCTCTAACGGTGGATATCACTTCTAATCTCTCGGGACAACATTTTCGTCTCTCCAACATTTATGGTCCTTGTTCGGGTCAACAAAAACAAGATTTTTTATCTTGGTTTCAGGATCTTGATACCTCTCTTTTGCAACATTGGATATTTATGGGAGATTTCAATATGATCCGTTACCCCGAAAATAGAAATAAACCTGGAGGATTGGTCACTGACATGCTCCTTTTCAATTCTTTATTAACATATTTAGATCTGTTAGATATTCCTTTGAGTGGGCGCAAATTCACTTGGAGTAATATGTAGCATAACCCTTTGTTGCAAAAATTAGATTGGGTCTTTACTGACCCATCTTGGATGACAGCTTTTCCTGATACCAGGGTCTCCTGCTTACCAAAATCTACTTCTGATCATTGGCCTCTTTGTGTTTCTATTGGAACATCGATTCCTAAGTCAACAATTTTCAGATTTGAGAACTTTTGGGTGAACATACCTGATTTTCTCTCAATTGTTGATTTTTATTGGAATTTACCCAATACCCATCATGATTCAGCTCAGAGGATTTCCCACAAATTGAAGATTTTGAGACGGGGTTTAAAACTTTGGAGTCGAATTTTCTATGCTTTTCCTATTCTCATTGAAAATTGTAATGTGGTCATCCAAGTTCTTGATCTTCTGGCTGAAAAGCGTGCTCTCTTTGCTGCGGAATCATCCTTTAAGGCTTTGATTACTCAGCAACTGCATTCACTACTTGCAGCTCAAAATACTTATTGGCGACAACGCAACACCCAACGCTGGGCTAGACTTGGGGAGGAAAATACAAAATACTTCCATGCTCGTGCAACTGAAAGACATCGATGCAACTTTATCTCTGCTTTGCAACATTCTTCCAATGAAACCCATTTTAGTCATGCTGCAAAAGCCAATTTGTTATGGGCATCTTATTCTAATCGTATGGGAGTTTCTTCTAGCCCAGTTATGCATTTTAACCTGAGTGACCTTTTTCAACCAGTGGATGATCTGAATTTTCTCATTGAGCCTTTTGATATCAACGAGATAGAAAATGTTATCATGAAGTTACCCCAAGATAAAGCTCCGGGACCAGATGGTTTCAATGGTCTGTTCTTAAAAAAATGCTGGACCATTATTTCTAAGGATTTTCTATCTCTTTGCTCTGATTTCTATGATGGGAATAGAATTTGCGAAGTATTAATCGCTCTTTCATAACCTTGGTCCCAAAATGCTCCGACCCTGCTAAGGTGGATGATTTTCAGCCTATTTCTTTAATGAATTGTGCCGTTAAGGTTATTACCAAAATTTTGGCAGATCGGCTGCAAACAATTATCACTAAATTGATTCATGACAACCAATATGGTTTCATCAAACAACAGACAATTCAAGATTGTTTGGCTTGGGCCTTTTCTTATATCCATCAGTGCAAAGCTAGTAAGAGACCAGTGATTCTGTTAAAACTAAACTTTGCAAAAGCTTTCGATACTTTTGAGCATTCATCGCTTCTTGCAATTCTCCATGCCAAAGGTTTCCCTGCAAAGTGGATATCTTGGATTAAGTGTTTACTGGATTCTGCGTCTTCCTCTGTTATTCTCAATAGTACTTTTGGTCATTTCTTCCCTTGCAAAAGAGGAGTTCGTCAGGGCGATCCTTTGTCACCACTTCTTTTTGTTCTTGGGGTAGACTTGTTACAATCGGTTCTCAATGTGGCTATGCAAAAAGGCATTTTACAGCGCCCAATTCCTGATAATTCAACTGGAGACTTTCCAGTGATTCAGTATGCTGATGACACCCTCATCATGTTGCCGGCAAGTGCTCTTCAACTATTTTCCTTGAAAGGAATTTTGCACACTTTTTCTGAATCTACTGGTCTAAAGATTAACTATCACAAGTCCTCCATGGTCCCTATCAATGTCCCAGATGATCAGATAACTGTTCTGGCAAACACTTTCGGGTGTCAGGTGGGCTCCATGCCCTTCACTTACTTGGGGTTGCCAATGGGAACAAGTAGACCCAAAGTGGTAGATTTTCTTCCGTTGGTGAATCGAATTGAGCGTCGACTTTCTGCGGCTAGTACCTTTTTATCCTATGGAGGTCGCTTGACTCTGGTTAATTCTGTTCTATCTTCTTTACCAACTTATTATATGTGCTCTCTGAAAATTCCAACTCAAGTTGTTCGAGCCATTGATAAGTTTCGGCGTCATTGTTTTTGGCGAGGTTCTCGAGATATCAATTCACATAGTGCTCCTTTGGCAGCTTGGAATTTGGTTTGTCGCCCAAAACGTTTTGGGGGATTGGGTATTATTAACCTCTATCTGCAAAATCAGGCTTTACTTCTTAAGCATCTCCATAAATTTTTTAATCGCTATGAGCTTCCCTGGGTGAAATTTATATGGAGTATGTTGTACCCGCAAGGTTTTACTCTGCCTTGCTCGAGAGAGATTCCTTTCTGGTGGAAACAATTGCTATCTTTGTTACCTGTTTATAAAGGAATTGCGAGTTGTTATATTGGTACTGGTTTTTCTGCCCAAGTTTGGACTGATGTTTGCAATGGAGATATGCTATATCTTCGGCTCCCTCATCTTTACTCTTTTGCTCGTAATCAATCGGCCTTAGTATCATCATATCTTGCTAATGATGATGTCCAATCTCTTTTTTTCCTTCCTTTATCTGTTCAAGCTTATGAGGAATGGTTAACTCTCCAAGAGTTATTGAATCACTGGCGAGATTCTCCATCAGTTCCAGATCGTCGGACTTACATTTGGAACAAGGAGCAGTACAAGTCATCTGACTTTCTTAAGCATTTTTGCTCAGGATTCCAGACACATTCTATTTTCAGATGAATTTGGCAGTGCAAAGGATTAATGCGTTGGAAAGTTTTCATGTGGCTTCTTTGTTTGGATCGTCTCAACACAAAGGACATGCTTTGTCGGAAGAATTTTGTTACTGATTTCCAGTGTATCCTGTGTGACTCTTCATCAGTGGAGACAATGCTGCACCTTTTCTTCCATTGTCCTTTTGTGAAATCCATTTGGAACTATCTTGGTTTCTCTTGCACAGCTTCCTTTGAACTGATGGAATTTCATTCAGATTTGGATAATTTCTGTCAGCATTCTCCTCTTTCTTTCTATATGGATATTTCTATCTTGGCCTGCTGGAATATTTGGAAAATTCGAAATCGACAAATCTTTGATGATATTCCTTGCTCGATCTACTCTTGGAAGGAGGGTTTTAATTCAGATGTTGCTCTTCTAGTTTTAAGAGTTAACAGTGTTTTAGCTAACTCTATTGTTTCTTGGCAAAACTCTCTCTCTGCTCTTTAGCTTTGTATGTTTCTAAATATTTCTTTAAGTTAATCTATATACTGTAGGAGCCTCTCCTACAGTTTTCTGATCAAAAAATAATAGCATATATAAAAAACATAGTAGAATTACAAAGACCATCTCTAAGGTCCCAAATGTAAAAAGACAAACATTCCCGGTTGTTCCCAATTCAGCCAACATCGATGAAAACATTGATGGAATCTAGCACTGCCATCAACACTGCTTCCTTATGTCCCGTCCATACATGGAAGCATATTATAAAAATCAATATCAAAAAATAGGCTTGGTAGCTTATAGATTTGACACGAGGTCGTAGAAGATCAGGTCAAAGAAGCAACACCAAAACCCATTGCCATCTCGTCAAAGTCACTGGTATAGGAAAGAACAAGAACACAAACACATGGGAGGAGTCTTCTCCTCTTTCTCAACACCAAAACTCTACCTTGGCTAGATCTGAAACCGTTGAATCAAAGGACTGAAGGATAGCCTCCAACTCGAAGCTTAGAGCACCTTGACTCTGCCGCCATATGCCATGAACCCGTATGAAGGTCAAAGTAGAACGATATTGATGTCGCACTAATTAGAACCCACGTTGAAGCTTTCCAACATACTCCAACACACACACAAGGTATTTATTGCTATAAACAAACAACACTTTATCGATACGCTTTTCACAAGCAGACATGCAGCACCACATCCCCGTTGTTGTTGTTCCATCGCCATTCCATTGTCGACCGGCCAAAAACCAACGCCGACATAGATGCAGAAGATCTACAACAATTCTTCACCGAAGATATGCTCACCGAAACTCCTGACCCATCTCACGATCACCGACCAAATCTCTACCTCGCTGGCATCAGAACGTCGGCACGCGAACGTCGGCACGCCACCGAAGGCAGAGGATGCAACAGGATCTACAGGGGCAAGGACCACTTGCTGTTCTTGACCAAGGGGTTGGCCTGGCCTCCCTCTAGCTATCTACCACTTATTCAGGGAGGTCTGATCCTGAATGGAATTTAGATCAATGGACATAGAGAGAGAATTTTGTTAGATAAGAAATCTAGAGAGGCTGCTGGTGATGCTTAGGACACTCCCAGTATAATTATGTCAGACATTCGTATGTCACATAGAAATCGTTTCTTATATTAGACGCTCTCTCTATAAACAAGAAGAAACGAGCAAAAATAAAACATCAAGTCATTCTGTAAGGCTCATAAATAATAATAAAAAAGACAAAAAATTAAGTATAACAAACGATGCATTGTGAGAATGTATTTATATCTCTGTGGATTGCATCAGAGTATGCGCCTCGAGATCGCACGCGTTACAGAAGAAAACGCACACCTTGCTAGTTTTCCTAGTGACAAATCGATCGACACTCAAAAGTCGAATCACACAGGAGGTGAGCTTCAGAAATGGACGGTCCTATTTCTCAGTGGAAACGTCAACTGCCTTGCGGATTTCTTAACAACTTCACAACCACATCTTACGCATTCAACACTGTGCACCGTGCAGTATGAAATGTGATCTTTATTTTGTTTCTCTTTTTTTTTTCCTTCCTACAAGTCATACAACAAAATGGTCTCAGTTGACCTGTTGGTCCTCAACACAGAACGGGCATCGAGGAAACAAGAGCAGTACACACCTGCCTTTTGCACAACGGCCAGGGGATGTTCTGCTCAATCACTGGTAGCTGTAAGTCCAGGAAGCAATACAAGTACATAGTATATGGCACAATGATTCGACAGTTTTAATCCTTGTGTTTTGAATTTTTACTTTCATGCGTACTCGCCATGGGACTTCTTTTCCCGAGTGTTTCTTCATAAGGCTATCCAGGTGTCCCACATAGAACTTTGAATACTGCGATGAAGAGCACTGTTGATGTCAGGCTAAGATGTAATGTCAAGGGTTGTGGAAAAGTTATGCTTGACACTGAAAAAGATGGCAGCGCATAACACACAGGGGCTGCCTTTCTCCAATTGCCAACAAAGCAACTGCCACTAGCATGCCTGGATGCAAATGTTGCAGTGTGCTAGGTCAAATGATGAAAAGAGTGATTTGGTACAAATGAAACAATGAAATCAGTAGAATAAATGACATGATATTCATTCAAATATTAATAAATGTGATCTGGCAATTGCAGTAGTCCTGCAATAAATTAAATCCAGCAGTGGAAATGTGAAAAGCAACATTGAGCATTGAGCATTGCAATTAATCTATTGAGACACTGAACCATGACTATCTCCACAAC
The DNA here is from genome assembly GCA_005191435.1 of Raddia distichophylla. Lineage (NCBI taxonomy): Eukaryota > Viridiplantae > Streptophyta > Magnoliopsida > Poales > Poaceae > Raddia > Raddia distichophylla. The sequence goes on along the minus strand of SPJY01027863.1, from coordinate 1,978,148 downwards.
AGCAAACAAATGCCAGGAACAAGAATTCCAAGTGCTGATTGTTGGCAAGTGAAATAGAAAAGAACATAGTAACATTAGAGTTGATCACATACCAGAAAGAATCTTACATTTGATATTTATATATACAACTGCTGGTCCTAAAGATGCATTTGTCTGAAGAAGTCCGACAACCTGGAATGAAATCAAACCGTAATACAGGCCCAAAAAAGAACCAAAAAAGGAGGGGGAGGGGGGGGGGATCGCAGAAAAGTCTAGAGTCCATACCTAATATTTTTCGCAATCACTGTACTTCCATCATCAGCATCAAGATGTCGCAGTATGACCTCTTCCAAGCGTCCATCCCTGTAGGCATGCTGCAAAACATTTACGCTACACATGTGAGTTCAGTGTTGAAAGAAAACAGGGGAAAGATAGGCCATTTAACATTACAACTTGCAACAAAATAATCTCATCCACCCAAACATTGCTGTCCTAAACCTACTCTAACCAGGGTATTTCAATTCTGGAATTTCTCTCCTTTCCAAAAAAAATGGTTCTAAGCCTCAAGTTATTAGTACCAATCTTAATTACCCTTTTAGAAAAACTAGATAATGTTCTGGCTGTAGCAATACATGGATAAGATAATACAATTTCCTGGTGGGACATGTTTTTTAATCTTTACCTTGAATAATTCAATTAGATGAGTAATGGACTGGGATGAGTAATGGTTGCATACAACTTGAAATGTCCATATATTTTAAATCTTGACCTACATATTCAATCTTTATCAACTAAATAACTACTAGTTCACCACTCTATGTATGGGTATTTCTTTAATATTGCCAGTCAACTTGTATCATATTAAACTCATATAAATTTGCGCAATCATCATCAAACATTGTGGTCAACCACAGAAATCCTTGAGATACATAAAAGGTGGGGCCATGCTGCTAAGCAGCATACTAACTAGTGTCTATCACCAGGTGATAACATACTAACACCACACACACAGCCAATTTAGGGACTCAAGGGGGTTGTAGATTGTGCAATCTTAAATATAAATTATAGAAGTAGACTGAAGACATTGCTTCAAGAACTCTTGATATTCCAAACAAAGCTGTAGGATGGGCATTTTCCAGCAGAGCAACTAGCTAGTGTTTTGCAAAGATCAGTTACTGCTTGAAGAGACAAAACTGATCTGATGCAGCGCTCAAACAATTCGCATAAGGATATCTAAGCAAAAAATTGTTCTCTCATATGCAAGATGACATGCATAATAGCAGGCACTACAAAAACCGCCAGCAATGTCGAGTGCCAAAACCGTCGACAACAGAACATAAGCCGTCGGGAAAACCTTATCTCGACGGCCTGACCGTTGAGACAACTTCTCTCGACGGCCGTTTGAGAAACTGTCTTAGTGAAACAGACGCCGTTTCCGTCTAACAAACGTACTCTCGACGGCCACAATCAAACCGTCGAGATAGCGGAGATGTAGGCCCCACGAGCCGTCGAGAGTATGTATGTTCAAATGTTAACGTGTCTCGACGGCTTTGTTACGGCCGTCGAGAGTAAGACTGTTCAGGAAAAAATTGTTTTCATTTTGCATGTGTTTTCTGTAGTGAGGCAGCAGCAGCAGTCAAGTGGCAGCCAGCCAGCAAGTTAAGAGCCAATGTGCAGTTATGCACAAAGGCCAGCAGTCAGCATGTCAGGAGGAAAGGCACAGTAAGAGTCAAGGAAGTCCAGTCAGGCAATCATATTAGGAAAGGTCTTGCCTTGTTAGCCCAGGTTGTATAATAGAATTAGCCTGGGAAGAAGGCAAATATTCATTGTATTAAATGCTATGTAGTATGTATGTGGTGAAGCAAAAAGAAAGAATTAATCTAGTCTCTCCCCAGGATTCTCTCTCTAAATCTATGGGTTCCTCTTTCTTCTAAGATTCTTCACCTGCACATTTGCCGCCTTGGCCCTCTTCACTATGTAGATACCCTGATGAACTAAGATTCATTACACTAAGAGTCCACAAAGGTACATCAGCTGCATTGAATTCACAATAATTTTGGCATGAAAAGGAGAATTTTCTACCTTGTAAAAACAGCTTGTCCCAAAAGGACAAGTACCGGTTCCAAAATCGAAGTACTTGCAATCAATAGACCTGCAACAGTATATTCGTAGGTTAGAAAGTAGGACATTAACCAAGTACTAAGGTGCATAATACTACCTTTGTTGAAAAATATAAGAGGTATTTTGTTTTCGCGCAAGGATTAAGGTGGTGATGAATTGGGAAAGGAGTGAAAGAAATGACTTATATACCCAATATAATTGTCTTGGAAAGATGACAGATAATACTTTGTGTGTGCGCATGAATAAATGTAGATGGTTGAAGAGAACACAGTGTTACATGAGGAAACAGCTCATTAAGATAGCATGCATGCCTTATGTTTCTACACAAGATCATTCAAACAATATGCTTTACATTTTCCAATGGAGGAAGTAGTATTTATTCAAAATTGCTCCTGTTATCAGTTATCAACTTGGATTGGACATTTAAAAACAGAGGGAACAGAGAATTTATGAGAGAGAGAAAATTAAGAAATGGCATTATCTAGTTACATTGGTATGATTTGTTAGAAAATATAAGTGAATTGTCCACCTTTCCCCATTAGCTTAGACTTTTGGGTGAACTTTTTGGCCCATAAAATATGGTATTAGAGCAAGAAGTCTCAAGTTTGAGTCTTAATAGCATAAATTAAATAAAAGTTGTCGTCCACTGCTATTCCACATGTGTGAGGCCTGCGAGAGGCTCCATGTGAGGGTACTTATTGCACGGTATAAGTGAATGGCACACTTTTCCCTAAAAACTTAGGCTTTTGGGTGAACTAATTAGTGCATGCAACTTAATACAGTATAAGAACTAGAGGTCATATGGTATCAGAGATAGAGGTCTCGAATTCCAGTCCTAGTATATGCAATTGTCATATGCTCCTAATTGCACACCTTTCCCTATAAGATTAGGCTTTTGGGTGAACTGGTTCATGCATGTATCTTAATAGGGTTTCATTCAAGAAGTAACGATAAGGTACAAGCCGACTGCAAAAAAATGATATCTTTGTCAGATTCTAATTAGGAGCATGACAGATGCAAGAGGCAACTAAAGATGGGAAGTGTCAATCTTACTTGAGTTTGGCTTTGTAGCTCTCAGTGATCTCCAGCTTTTCCTCCTTTGAGAAGTACCAAAGTACACTTGGAATGACATAGTATGAAAGCTTGCGACATATTGGACAAGCCCTCAGTGCTGAGTTCACATCCATACCAGATGTAGGAGAATTGTTACGCCAATTCCTAATGCATGAAATACAGAAGGGATGATCACATTCAGATAGCAGTCCAAACTTCCTTTCAGCAGCAGTAGGCTTTGAGAGCACTCTGTCCAAGCAGACACTGCATTCTATCTCCTGGCTTCGTTTCAAAGCCTCAAGGCGCTTGTGGTTTTTCTCACATAGCTTAATATGTTCCTCTCTCTCATCAGGACGATAAGGATGCAAGCACATTTTCCCACAGGTTGTGCAGAAATCTCCATGCATGTGAGGGCATGTTTCCCCGTAAGGACAATTACCAGCGGCAGCAAAAGAACAAATTGGCAAATCAGAAAGTTTCGTGGGTGTTTGATTTCGCCCAATTTGATTGGATGACCAATCAATCCCATCCTCTGACACGCTGTCGTGTTGAAAATCATTTCTCCATGCAGGCTTACTTGGAGAATGTGCCATATCTGCAGATATGTGTTGTCTCTGGTTGCTTGAATCTGTTTGGTATCCCATGTGAATAGGACGACCAGATGCTAAATGTCGAAGAGAAGTAGATGCAACACGAGTTGCAGTACTTGATGATGGTGTAAAAGGCACTGAGGGGTTATGAGAAACTTTAACATGATCATATCGGCAACGGCTACCGTATGAGCATGCGCCTTTCTGGTAAAATGTACAAACCTGAGCAAACAAGCATCATGGTAAGAAAGTAGTAGAAGATATGTATTGTTAAACTTTGCAATGAAAGTAAACTATATCTGATGTTTATTCATGCATTACATTATTTGCCGGGTCGCTCCAGTCATGAGAGAATTCACAGTGCTCTCCTTTCAAACAAGCTCCATGCATAAAGAACTTGCATAGAACCCTGATAGATCAGTAACATAACAAAAGGACATGTAAGCAAACTACAAAAATTGTTCATTTCATCTTAGGCAGGAAATAATTTGAAATAAGACAAAATAATGGAATTTTATAGAGCCTTTTTCTATCACAGATAGTGTTTGTTGAATAAAAGAAGACGTAAATTTCAGTGAAGGGATGATGCTTAAATTGCCAATTTCAGTGAACAATATGAGGGAGTCGGATCTGTAATTAAAGGTTAAGATTGATTTGCATCTTTTTTTTTACCTTTTCAATTATAAAAGCTGTGAGTTTCTTCTATACAAGGACAAGCCACAAGACAAGCAGGTTTCAGAATCTGTTATACAAAATAAATAACAGACTACAGAGCAGAACGATGCATGGTCCATGCAGCAATTTGCATCTCAGATTCTCAGTAAAAAAATGGGCAAGTTACAAAAACATTATACATTTTATTGTACAAAGGATTCCTTATTTGCTCCAAATTTCCATGCCCATTACTTTCATCATACTTAAATGATTGTCATTATTGTTCACCGAAGGTAGCAGCACCATTATGTTCACTTTCTGTTCTTGGATAATGCAGAACTTTACACTGCATTTACTTTCATAACTGAGTCATAAATCACATGCAATCTGAATTTACAACATCAGCCAGGTTAATTAAACTTTTAAGGCCAAAACTACAAAGAAGGGAAAGAACCTTTAGCTAAATTCACAGGACCTTTAGCTAAATTCACAGGCCTCAGCTCATGCATAGCCTGCCGTTTATAACCAATAAAGCAAACACGCAACATATGGAGCACAGCAAAAAAATTGAACCCGATTCGCCAAACTTAATCTACATGGCATTATAATATAGAGAACAATCCATAAACATAAATCCCTGCAGCACCCAAAAGCACCTTTACGGCTTTACTAACAATTTCTATCAAACAAGAAGCACGCGACTTCTTGGCAAAAAAAGGATCCCACAAATAGCTCAAACCAGCGCAAACTACTCTCCCTGGCAATTCGTGTGAAAGCATATACCAGCATAACACCACCCAGCGCCGCAACTCAAAAGCTGGCGTCCACGTTAACCGTCCCACGAACTCGACCCCCAAAGCGGACGCGCTAGAAATCTTAAGCACGGAAGGGCTCCCTCCAACCCTAAGCTGCAGTGTCAATCCACCACCGCACCGGAGCGGCGGAGCCCCCACGCTGCTCCCAGCCCCACCGCCCCACGCGAAAGTCTCGATCCGAGCAACGGCGAAGCAGCGGACCTAGGCGCAGCCGCCGGCGTCGAGTCGAATCGAATCGAATTACCTCTTGGTCGACATGGCCGCGCCGAGGGGAGCGGAGCCGCGCAGCCCGAACCCGGGGCCGAGGAGAGCGCCCGCCGCCACCGCCGCCGCGGCCGGCCGTCCGTCGCGTCGCCTAGGGCTTGCTTGCTCTCGCGCGGTGACGCCTTGGCTTCCGCTCCCTCCCTCTTGTCGCGTCGCCTCGCTTTTTTGGGTCGGGAGCGGGGGAACGGAGCTCCTCTGCCGCTGCCTCTGCCCCGCGGGGGGTAATGGTATCGTATCGCCGTACCGGGGAAGATTCCTAAAGCGGGAGGGGCAGGGAAATGACGAGAATGCCCCGACTGTACGCAGCAGTTGCCACCGTCCTGATTGAGAAAATTGTTTTTTTGCCGCTCTCTACGACGTGCCTTACCATTTTGCCACCCTCAATCTTTGCCGCTCTCTAGAGTCTTTGATTGTCTTCTCACCCATCTGAGCCAGGCTCTCCAGATGCAATTACCGCCTCCGGGCCAGGCTCTGGAGATACGATCAAATTAGATGTTTCCCCAGAGCCAGGCTCAACCGATGCAGCAACACAACCACACACAACACATTTGATTTATTTTTTCGCTATATCTTTTGTTAGTATTTTTTATTACCGAGCCGATTTCAAAAATGGGTTATTGATATTTTTTTCAAACAAAACTAGACCACTCTTGCCGTATAAATTTCAAAAGTTTAAAATTTTCATTTTTGAATTTTTTTTTAGACTTTCTTTTGAATTTTTTTATTGTCGTATTTGATTTGTTTGTTATTTTGATTTTCTGGAATTTATTCTTTAATATGTTTCATCCCTCTTTTGAATTTCTTCATGCCATTCTCTCCTTAGTGCAGTCAACCAAACAACATCTCTATGCAGCCTGTACAATCTCATACACCTAACTAAACAACAACCATTTGTATCATCTCAGCCTGGCTCCAACCAGCCTGGCTCAGCTCATACAGCCTGGTTCAACTGAGAAGACAATCCAACAGCTTGTTAATTTCTTTTCCATCAAATAGCCACTAGAATAGACGGTTTTGCCCTTCTCTAATTAGAGAGAGACAACAGGCAATCATAGTTCTCTAATTAGAGAGAGACAACAGGCAATCATTAGAGAGAGACAGCAAGCCAAGTGTCAAGGATGCTGAAAATACAAAGAAGAAAACTATGATTAGAGGTCCTGTCAAGTGTAAAAGTGTAAAAGAAGAAAACTATGATTAATATTTGTACACTTTGGATTGCTGTCTCTCTCTAATTAGAGAAGGGCAAAACCGACTTTTTCCGTGGCTATTTGATGGAAAAGCAATTTTCTCCAATGGTGTTCTGGTGGTTGTTCCGTCGAGTCGGACTTGCACGAGCTCAAGCTCAACTAGGACCCTGGGAGTCTTGCGTTACCGAAAATCTGATTTGTTGTATGTTTAGTTGTCTATGGCCTTGTTTGTTACAAATTAAATTAAATTAAATTAAACTAAATTAAATTAAACTAAATGAAATTTTGTTATTTTTGTATAGGCCAAATGTTGTAATATTTTGTAGTTATTTTTGTGGGTTTTTAAATAGTTCCTCTTAAACTTCGCAAAATAATTTTTTCATAATTTTTTTGAATTTTTTAAAACGTCTTTCGAGTGGATCACAAATTTGCTACAGTAAAACGCAACTAACATTAATCTGAAACAAACAAGACCAATATGATTCTATTTAGCCAGTTTTATGCATTGCCATACTTCAAATCGTACCATCAAGACCCCTAGGTCGCGTCGTGTCGTCCTGCTCCAAGTTGTATATAACTTTTAATTGAAAGATTGGATTGATAAACTGTTTCCACTTAAATATTTGTTACATTCTTTCGAATAAAAGTAGGCCAGTCTCACTTTTAAAATTTTGTTTTATTATAATAAAAAAAACAAGCTTTACTATAATTTGTATAAGTACTTTACTACTTCTATGCATATGTACAGTACTGTTTACGTAACACGTTATAGTAATGTGTTTCACAAGAAATAGTAAAGTATTGTTACATTTATAGTAAAGCAAAGTTCTTAAGAGCGAGACTAGTTTAGATTTGTTTGGAAAATGTCAGGAATTTAATAGTGAAAACTATTCGTCAATCCGAGATTTCTAAAAAAATTTACGGTGGAAAAACGAAAGTAAATAAGACTATCAATGTTAGTTGCATGGATAATGGGGAGGGACAATTGTCGTCATCTAAACATAGAAGTATAATAACTATAATACACCCACTTTTTTCCACCGTCCGATCTCCCCTTCCCCCACCCTAATATCCAACAACACTCACCCCGTCCCCCGTCCGTGATTTGTCCCCAAGAGCACGAAGCGTGCCGACGATGGGAGGCAGGGTGTCGCATGTGGCCGTGGGGATGGGCGGCGGGGTGGCTCACAGGGCCGCTGCGACGGGCGACGTGGTGGGGCCGGCGCACAAGACGGCGGGAGGGGCTACGGTGGCGAGTAACGGTAAGAGCTGGCTACGGGCGGCGGGAGCAGCGCGAGGGGACACGTCAGCGACGGGCGGTGGGAACGGCCCGCTGGGTTTCAGTGGCGATAGGCACGAGAGGGCGTGCAGGACCTCATCAACGAGAGCGTGGCAAGGCGACAAGTATAACTGTGTCAACAACGAGATGCAGCAGAAGCAGCGCACTTGGCGGGAGCAGCGCGCCGGTGTTGTGCGGCTAGAGTAGCGCATCAACGACGGGCGAATGGATCTACGAGCTCCTTTACTACAACATCAAATCTGATTGCCTAGTTCACCAAGCATGTCTAAACCAACCCTAATTACTCAATTTGATGATGAGGTTTTGTTGGAAATCATAGATGAAAGTGTTGATGTTGGCAAATCTGAATAAGTGATATATACGAACCAAAGTTCCCTTAATGTTAGTGCTTCTGCTAAATAAATTTAACCGCAATTCTTACTTTACTACAAGACTCTAAGGTTCTTTGCATACGTACCAAATGAGATTTACTAAAGTAATTGAATATTATACACTTTCTTTGGTGAAAGCATGACGTCTTTACCAAAAAAAATTGTTATAACTTTACCACAAAGCTATGCAGCCATTGTTAAAAATATTTAAAAAAACTTTACTATAAAAATCACATTTGTTTTATTGGTACATGCAATGTTTCTTCACTAGCTTTGAATCATGAATACATGGAACCATATTTTGTGGAGTACAATTGTACTCACATTTCTTGCTTTTATTTTCCTTTTCAAAGACTTTTAGCCGGAGAAGCATCCTAGGAGAGAAAGGAGCTCTTCGCAGCAGGGGATTACGAGGAGTACACTGGAGCTTAGGCTATGTCCTACTACCATCTTGCCTATGGCTTGAAGTTTACAAATTTCAATAAAATCCCGTGATTTAAGATCGTACCTTAGCGAGTATGAGTATTTGTATTCATCATATTGTGTTATGCGTCGGTCTGCGTACCGACTTGGTTGTACTATTTCGAGCTCCAGCCCTATGTATTCGAACCTTAAATAATGGCAAAGTATCTTTATGTTTCGAGACTGTGTGCACTAGCTATGATCCTTGGGGCTAGTGCGGTAATACACAGAAGGGGCACGGTTTTGTCAACCGAGTTCTGACAAGATTTTACATGGCTTTTAACATACAAGCCCATTATTGAGCGCTATATAAAAGGGCACATCCAAAGCATGAGACACTTTCCTCTTCGCCAAACCCAAGTTGTCGTCTCCCTCGTCAGCATGCTGGTGCTAGTACACCACATGTTGGTGGATTCCAATAGATCTAGCCATATGGGCTGAACTAAATGGGCTCAATAAGGCGGCTTGTTACTGTGTACCGGGTTGGCCAGCTTTGGGCCATCGAACCGTGCCTGGGCCTAGGCGTTGGCTCGTCGAGCCGGTATGGTTCAGTTCGCATAGTAACGACCCGGCTCGTTCCTATTCGAACCGGGTTGTCCCGATTCGGTTCGTTTGGCCTATTACCGTAGGTTTGTATTAAAATTTTGAAAAAACTCCCACCGGCCGCGCTCGCTCTTGCCTGCCCCGCTCAACCGCCAGTCCGCGCCCGCCCCCGACCCCGCCACATGACACACATCGTGCGGGCATTTGGCGTGTGTGGGCTGATGCGGCACCGCCTGCCCCCGCTCGGCCACGCGTCCCCTCAGGCCACGCCGTTTCCTGCCCCACCGCCTGCGCAGGCCAACGAGGGCACGCCACTCGTCCGTGGGCCTCGCTCAGCGCGTCGGCCAATCGGGCAAAGTAGACCCGCCACCTGGCCAATCACACGATGCCACGTTGCGTCACTGGACCGCAAAGCAGGCGGCTCAGTTCGGTTCGTTCGTTCTATTCGCTTTTTTGTTACTGTTGCAAATATAGCCGTTTATAGCCATTTGAGGCATAAAAATCATAAAAAATAGAAAAGAAGCCCGAAAAATCCTAGATTTTTTCCTGTAAATAGGAACCCATCCACTCATCAGCCAGCCACACTTGCAAACCCATTTTCTTAAGTTCTTTCTATGCATTGCAATTTGTGACTTGTGAGCTAGAATTTGTGTGAATTTTTTGGCAAATTTGGGTAAAGTTTGAAATATTTCAGAAAAATTTTGCCAGATTTGTATGTGTATCCAGTGAGGTTTGTATATTTCCATATGCGTATTGTGTTATATACTTATATGTTTGATTTGTTTACTATAAATGTATAATCCTAAATTAATTGCTTGTTTGTTATTTCATGTACAATAGCTTCCCAAAATTGCTGATGGTCGTTCTTCGTATGAATTTCACCTTAGCCAGTTTGGATTAAAACCAGAGGACTACGAAATTAAAACCAGAGGACTACGAACCAATCGGTTAAAGTCTATCGGATCCAGTTCAACAAACGGAAACTCAAGGAACCGAGGATCATTCCTATTGATCCGGATCCGGTTCAACTTGTGCTTCCGGCTCCGATACCGTCGGATTGAAGCGGGCTAGACTGAACCGGTCGGATGTGTGGAACGACTACGAGAAGTTGAAGCACCTTGTGGATGGTAGGCTAGTGAGGTATGCGGCTAAATGTAAAATTCATGGACAAGAGTTATTGGCGGCGATGGGCTTGGGTACGGGACATCTGAAGAGGCACGCTGCGGCGTGTAATAAGAAGAAATGTTTTCAAATGAGACAAACAACAGTTGAGCTACAACACTGATGGTTCAGTAAGTAACTACAAGTGTAATCCTGAGGTAGATAGGGAGGCGTTGTGTCGACTAATTGGTTCTGAAGATTTACATTTAGGATTTGGTGATTCTCCTGCTTTCGATGAATATATTAAAACTGCTCACAATCCTAGGTACAATAGTGCTTCTCGTCAAACAACGACTAGAGATTTGAAAAAATTGTATACCACCAACAAGTTAAAGTTAAAAGAACAATTTAAAATCTGCACACTGTCCATTTCATTAACCTCGGACATCTAGGCTGGTAGGGCTAGAGAAGACTATTCAAGTGTTGTTGCTCATTATATTAAATTATTAACCAAAATTGGCAGATAGAAAAAAATAATTGCTCTTCGGCTTATTGATGTTAATCACATAGGCGAGAATATTGCTGAATGCATTATGAATGTTGTTCAAGAATTTGAAATAACCGATAAATTTTTGCTATTAACATGGATAATGCATCTGCTAATATCAGTGCCATGAATATTTGAAAACCCATGTTATCTACATATGCTGAATCTTTTTTAATGCATCAACATTGTGCATGGCATATTACTAATTTAATTGTTAAATGTGGTTTGAAAAGATTGCAACCTTATCTTCAAATTATTCGGGATGGCATCTCATTTTTAAATAGTTCTAATACAAGGATTGCTACATGTAAGAATTATTGTCGTGCATCATCTATTCAGCCTAGGAAGTTTAGCAGGTCAAGATGGAACGCCCTTTTGACTCCGTAGGTTTGGCAGGTACTTACTCATTTACTTTCATTTCTAAAGATTTTTTATGAAGCTACCATTAGTGTTTCTACTGTGTACGAGCCTACATCTTCTATATATTATTATGTTCATTTATCACATTGCTAATCAGTTAAAAAATATTTAAAAATGGTCCTATTTTATTTGATGCAGTTAGCCATATGAAAGCCTAATATTTACAATATTGGAGAGATGTTCCATTCTTATAGTGTTTTGCTTTTCTCATAGACCCTAGATCTAGACTTACTAGATTAACTAATGCTTTAACACAACTGGGTGCTACTACTGGAATAGATTACTCAAATTATTTTCAAGAAATTAGAAATAAACTTAATGATTTGTATAGAAAATATGAAGAAAAGTATGCAGCAGTTCGTCCACCACGACCACCACTAGTTCAACTGACGGGGAGAAAGATGTCTTTTTGAAAGACTATCACGGGCAAGGACACTTCATGTTCTTCGGGCATTGCAGCTCACCCGACTACACAAGCATCACGCGAAGCTGTTGGCGAGCTTGCCTCCTATCTAACAAAGGACGTCGTCGACCTCCAAGAAGAAGAGTTTAATATTCTTACATGGTGGTAGCAACATAGTGGAACATATCCGGTGCTATCCATAGCATGGGATGTGTTAATTGTCCCGATCTCCACAGTTTCTTCCGAGTCTGCTTTCAGCCTTGCTGGGAGACTACTAAAGGACAGACGGACTTTCCTCCATAGTGACATGGTCGAAATACTACTGAGTACAAAAAGTTGGGCATTAGCCGAAAGACGCTAGCAGAACATCGTCGCCGAGAGACAAAAAAAGAGTTGACGGCTGCATTTGGGGGCTTAGAGCTTGATGAAGATTGAATAAGGCCCCAAAATTTTTTATGCTCGTATTGTAGAGCTTTAGGCTATACTCTTTTTTCTTTGCCAAGGTTTTCTCAACTTTGAGTTTTTACATGGCAAGGTTTTTAATGTGCCAGCCATGTAAATCCACATTAATAAAGCTCTACAATGCATTTTAAATATTTCACCACATAAATTTGAATTTTTTTAATTATTTACATAAATTATTGTTCACATTTCTGAATTCCTTGGTTTTTTCTAAGATATTACACTAAAACGAGGCCAACCAGCACCAATCGAATTCGGACCGGCCCGGTTCGTTCGGTTCTTCAACCGAAACAAACCTGGGCTCACCTCCCGACCAGACAGTTCATTTGGCCCGGTTCAGATAGTAATCGGGTCAAAAACTGAACCGAGCCGACCCAAATCCAAACCGGGCCGGCCCGTTGGCCAAGTCTGGATTCCAATCCCATTACGTGTGGATACCGTAGAGTCTCCACGTTTGTGGCGCTGGTCGAAGAAAGCCGGAGAAGGAGACATGATCTGGTCGCGAACAGATTTTGGTCGATTCCTATTGATCCAGAAGGACATTTGGGGTGAGATTGGATCTGTTGGAAAGCTTAACTTTCCATCGAGTGGTAGAACATCCAAAATAGAGACTGGATGTGGTCGGAGTGTCTGTTTGAAGATAGACTGCTTGGGGAGGTTGCGAATCCCGTTGAGGCGTAGCTCGTCACAGAGGTTGTCATGAAGCCCAGCGAGTATGTCAGTGGCCATGGGGCAGGAAGGCATTGCGGGACGACGCTGACCATTGAGGAGGAGATGTTTGGCTCAGCATGAACAACTACTTCCACACGACTACACGCAAATCGATTGAACCGAATTCATCGAATTGTCTTCCGCTGCACTGTGTGTCGTAAGGTAACGAGATCTATTATCACTTATTAGTAGGGTGTCCTACGTTTCCGTGTTAGAATTTGATTCTATACTAGAGTAGCATCTCGGCGTTTTCTTTCAGTGGTATCAAAGTCATCATGTTTAGTTCTTGAGCTAGATCAGCCGCACATATGATATGCGGGGTAGTAGATTGGATCTCTATTACCGATTTTTTTCTAGTAGATTGTATCTGCTGCTAAAAGATTAGACCGGTTTGTGGTCTTGGCCAATGAGTTCAGCCATTTTGTGGTATTGATGAGATCAATTGCTGGAGATTAATCAGATTAGGTTATCATTGATAAGATCGACAAGATTAATGGTTTGATTAATTTAATTCTATGCTAGAGTAGCATCCTCACCTTTCCATTCAGTGGTATCAGAGCTGTGGAGGCACCTGCGCATGGAGGCGGTGGAAAAATTAGCTCATGTGTGCACAGGCTTAAGGGGCCCGGTCCAGGCCAGAGCAATTTCGTCGGCCTGAGCCGACGACATTGGGTCAGTTGGCAACGGTAATTTTCATGTGGCATAATTAATTTCATTGGTCCGAGCCGACAAAATTGCGGCACGTCACATGTCAACGACAGGTACTGGGATATATTTTTTGAATAATATATCGTCGGTACAAACTGACGAAATTACATTTAAAAATTATTTTGAATATAATTTCATCGGCCATGTACAATGAAAATATATGGCAAAATTTTTGAAAAAAAGGGGTGGTGATCATAATTTCGTTGCTTCTTCTCTGTCCGACGAAATTGCTGGAACATTTTTGTTCGTTCGTTGGGGCTGATGAAAAATATTGCTGTAATTTCATCTATCTTTTTCTCTGACCGTTTAACTTATTCTCGGTCGATGAAAAATGTCGCTTTTTTAGTGATGGCAAATTTTTTAACGATGATTCATGAATCATGACTCAAACCATACCATCCTACGTTAGATTGGCTTACATTGACGGCTTTCGTAGGCATCTCTGAAGAAAGGTGGAATTGGATTTTGATCTTTTGATAAATCAATGGAGAAATACATTGTACAATATATAGCAGGGAGGGGGAACCAGGTGTAAAATTCAGCAGGCCATTAATGGTATTAATGCACGTGTAATCATAGGCATCGTTTGTTTGGGCGTCGCGTTTTGCTCGCCCCGCCACTGGTTCAAAATACGCATACGCCACCCCGCTAAAAACGCGACGCAACGCTACCAAACGCAGAAACAAATGAGCTCATAGTAGCTCAAGATGAAGAATGTGAAAATGGGAGTCGAACATGATGACCGAGTTGACAGACATGACAAATCGGTGCGTGGTCGATTTTGTTACAATAGATAGTGGATGACTTGGCTAATTTATAGAGAAACTCATGATCAAGATGGCCAAGACGTCGATGCCAAAGCGTCAAAGATGGAATGTTGGTGGCGAAGGCATAGGCGGAGGCTAGATTCGAGGCGAAGGAGTAGAGATCTCCACAGATATTGCCTCATAACGAAGCCCATGTACTACTCTGGATTAGTAGGTGGCGGAGTCAGGGTCATGGTATTGAAGGTGTTGGCCAGCGACCGCTAGGCTGTAATGTTCCACAGGTGGGCACTCCAAGAGTCG
>SPJY01027863.1:1927055-1956281 GCA_005191435.1 Raddia distichophylla | reverse complement strand
TAGAGGGAGGTCGGGGAGGCGGCGGACCGGCGGTGGGTGGGGCTCGTCGGGAGCGGCGGCGGAGGCGGCGGCGGCGCCGCCGAAGCCGAGGGAGGGGCCGAAGGCGGCTGGGCCGGCGGTGGAGGGGGGGACCGCCCCTCACCCCCTCGGGTTAGGTTGGGGCGGCGGAGCGGCCGGCGGCGAGGCGGAGGAAGGAGGCGGCGGGGGCGGGGAGGGTGCGCGAGGAAGGAGCGGCGAGTGGAGGGGAGGGGGCGCGACCGCGCGAGTGGAGGGGCTATCCCGTAGGGTTGGGGCCCCGACGGGATACCGTTCCCTAGTCGCCCCCTTGAAAAAATGTCAGGAATTTAATAGTGAAAACTATTCGTCAATCCGTGATTTCTAAAAAAATTCACGGTAGAAAAACGGAAGTAAATAAGGCTATTAAAGTTAGTTGCATGCATAATGGGGGAGGGACAATTGTCGTCATCTAAACATAGGAGTATAATAACAATAATATACCCACTTTTTTCCACCGTCCGATCTCCCCTTCCCCCACCCTAATATCCAACAACACTCACCCCGTGCCCCGCGCCGTGATTTGTCCCCAAGAGCGCGAAGCGCGCCGACGATGGGAGGCAGGGTGGCGCGTGTGGCCGCGGGGATGGGCGGCGGCGTGGCTCACAGGGCCGCTGCGACGTGTGACGTGGTGGGGCCGGCGTACAAGGCGGCGGGAGGGGCTGCGGTGGCGAGAGATGGTAGGAGCTGGCTACGGGCGACGGGAGCAGCGCGAGGGGACACGTCAACGACGGGCGGTGGGAACAGCCCGCTGGGTTTCAGTGGCGACGGGCACGAGAGAGCGTGCAGGACATCATCAACGAGAGCGTGGCAAGGCGACGCGCATAACTGTGCGGCAACGAGATGCAGCAGGAGCAGCACGCCTGGCGGGAGCAGCACGCCGGTGTTGTGCGGCTAGAGCAGCGCATCAACGGCAGGCGAATGGATCTACGGGCTCCGTTACTACAACATCAAATCTGATTGCCTAGTTCGCCAAGCATGTCTAAACCAACCCTAATTATTCAGGTTGATGATGAGGTTTCGCTGGAAATCATAGATGAAAGTGTTGATGTTGGCAAATCTGAATAAGTGATATATACGAACCAAAGTTCCCTTAATGTTAGTGCTTCTGCTAAATAAATTTAACCGCAATTCTTACTTTACTGCATGACTCTAAGGTTCTTTGCATACGTACCAAATGATCTTTACTAAAGTAATTGAATATTATACACTTTCTTTGGTGAAAGCATGACGTCTTTACCAAAAAAAAATTGTTAAAACTTTACCACAAAGCTATGCAGCCATTGTTAAAAATATTTAAAAAACTTTACTATAAAAATCACATTTGTTTTATTGGTACTTGCAATGTTTCTTTACTAGTTTTAAATCATGAATACATGAAACCATATTTTGGTACAGATGTGATAATAGCCGGGAAATATAAAAAGGAAGAAACACTTTATCATTATTCATGAAGATGTTTTACTGCAAAAACTTTGAGTTTATTTGCAAGAGAGATAAGTTATAATACATAACTTACATTATTTTGCTACATAAAGCTACATGTTGCTTCATTTTTGTGGAAAAATAAAAAACAAGCAGCTACATTGCTGAGTAGAAAAAATAATCGACACATTTTCATAGAAAATATGAAAAATGTTTATTTACTATCAAAAAACATATGCTTTACTGATCGAACGAAGCACAAAAAGAAAAAACTTGTTAAATAACACTTTACCATGAGACATAGTGATGTTATGCTTGAAATACGTATAATTATATCATGCTTTACTACATAGGGAGCCAGAATGATTTCCCATGTGATATTCTGCTTATTCTTGAACTATGTAATTATATGAGTGCTTTACTAGATAGGCCGCCTAAGATTTACTGCATATGTTACAATATTTTTCTTCCGTGTCCCCAATAATTTTATGCTTATGCTTGAACTACGAGAAAGGGATATGCCCTAGATCAATCATAGTGATGATTGTTCCACGTCTTTGTTCATGTACTCATGATAACATTGTTTATCGGTTCTCTAAATAAATATCATGACTTTGTCCATTGGGTACGACGTGATTGTGCAACACATTGTTAAGTGACATTATTTTAAACGGGTCCCTGATCCATATCATTACGAGGAGCAGATATGATTTGATCAGCATACGTATTGGTTGATGGTAATGTTTCACATACCATAGATATGAAGATATCAAATCAATAGTATGAACACATGTTGAAGAACATGGGTAGTCGGACAGACCTACTCTGAGACGTTGTGAGTTGTTATCTTTTACAGCGTCATCAACGTATAGTCTCGAGTGGTACACCTATATGATCCTTAGACCTGAGATTGTCATAGATGCCCAGCATGTTGACTCGTATGCTGTGATGTCATCAAACGCAACACCTTAACTAGGTAGTTACAAAGATGACTACTGGTTATGCCACGATACATAGCCAAGGGTGCGATGACCAAGATGGAATTTGCCCCTTCTGGATAACGAGAGAGATACCTCTGGGCCCCTCATGTGGATGGATGAGGAAAGTGCAAGGCCGTGCTAATGTGACTAAGGTGTTGGTTATGTTTTGTATCAATCACACTGTCGAGTGAAGTAGTTGAGCTATTAACAAGGGTGGATGTAAGGATCCAAGGCTGAGTGGGTGAATCGGCTAGTTCAAATTTTAATTTTGGTTTCTTTTCGTGAATAGCCTAATTTATGACACAAGCTAGCGCGTGAAAACCTAGCGTTTTAAGAGCGGATGAGAACTACGCCTAGCGATTGAGCACAGGTTCAACTATTTGGTGGCTAGATGACACACAATCGATCTCAATATGATGTGCGAAAATGTAAAGGGTGAAGACGAGGAGACATAAACCAACTTATTTACAAAAGCTTGGTACTCAACACATGAACACCTACGTCTTCGTTGAGGAAACTTCTCACACAGAGAAGTAGGGACCCTTTCGTCCCTAGCCCTCGATACACTCATGGTAGCTCTTCACCAACACATGGTAGGCGAGCTCCTAACTTTCACACAGAAGCGAGTTCTTTCACATGCGAGAGCTTCTCACACCCCGGCACCAACACTTGGCACCAACCTCCGACACACTAAGGGTTTGCACGCACCGCCAACACACGACGATGATCACCGACACACGATGGGTTTTGACCTCAACACATGAGGCACCTCAGACACACGGAGTATTTTGGGTTTCTCCCCGACATATGGAGAGTGCCTCCGACACACGGAGACAAGATCTTGGCGAAGACTTGGTGAAGAACAAGCTCGGTGACGATCTCCTCCGGCAATAAAGTCCCAAGGGCACAAGACCGGAGACCTCACCTCACACAACCTCTTCCTCTCATGAAACCGCCGTGAACTGTGGTTGATTAACAACTTAAAACTAGCTCACATCGTGCGTGTTAGAATTCGATTCTACGCCTAACTTGTTTTTGCAGGGAATGATGTGGACAAAATGGACCCTTGTGTATATGATGCATTGTTGTAATTTTGATGACGTGCGAGTCATGGTTAATTACAGCTGAAGGCTGTCCATTGATGAATAATGGCATGCGTGACGACATGTGATGCTTTGAATCCTCATGTAATTTTGTTACTAGACGCTAGATGTAGTAGTGTAGTGCAACGTCATGGTGGCTTCAACCCTAGGTGGTCTGGTGGACAAGGATGGTCGTGGAGATGAGATCGCCGCATCATGGGGCCATACTTGTTCATAGTTTAATATGACTATCTGTATTGATTTACCTTTCTTGACTATTCTTTCGCGACATATGTGGTGAATATGTTACCTGACTGAATAGTTTTCCTCAGAAAAATTAAGAGTAGATGCCCTTTTGCCAATAGATGCAGCTATTGTCTTGTATGTTGACGAATTAGGTCTTGACAAATCAAGAACGTCGTCTTCTTCCTTATACAATAGGATCGTTGTAGCCTAACCCGTGCATCCACACGCATAGTATTGGTTTGCTTAATGGAGCTCTAAATCGGATTTTGGACTTTGGGGCATCAGGGTTGGGAGCCGGGGCATATGATGCCACCCCAAGAAGCAAGAGTCGCATGAGATGTGATTGGCAAGATGTTGCCTACCTATGTCGTGGGTTCAAGTGGTATTGACAAATCGTTACCCGAACCGCGGTGACCATGGATCTTGTCTCATGGAAATTTGTTTGTGGGAGCATCTTTTATTAAATTTGTTTAATAGAAGATTAATATGAACTTAGTGCTAAAACTTTGCTTATTTATTTCTGTTGTGTAGATGTCACCCCCTGTTAATGCAAACACTAGTTTTAACTTGCGGTCAATTCTGAAGAGGGAAAAACCCTCTGGAACAAATTTTATTGATTAGTATCGTAACTTGAGAATTGTTCTCAAGCAAGAAAAAAAGGAATATGTCATTGAGGAGCCATATCTTGAAGAACCAGCTGAGGGTGCTAGTGCTGCTGACCAACGTGCTTATGAGAAGTATGTTAGTGATGAGGTTGAGGTTGGCTGTCTCATGCTTTCTACTATGAACTCAGATCCGCAGATTCAGTATGAGGACACGAATGCCTATGATATGATCATTGGCTTGCATAGCATGTTTGAGAAGCAAGCAAGGGCTGAGAGATACTCGATCTCAAAGGCTTTGTTTGCGTGCAAGCTGGCTGAAGGGAGTCCAGTGAGACCTCATGTGATCAAAATGATTGGTTACATTGAGAGCCTGGAGAAACTTGAACCTCCCATAAGCGATGAGTTGGCCATTGATGTGATTTTTCAGTCGCTACCGGCTAGTTTTGAACCTTTCATTATGAATTTCATATGAATGGTATGAAGAAAAACATGATTGAACTGCATGGGATGCTTAAGACAGAAGAGGAAAGCATCAAGAAAAGCAATAATCATGTGATGATGGTTAAAAACGGTGATGGCAGGAAGAGGAAGCGCAAGGCCAAAGGTGATGGTGAGGATAATATTCAAGAACCAGAGCCAAAGCATAAGGCTGGCCCCTATGCATATGACAAATGCCATTACTGCAAGGGTAACGGGCATTGGAAGAGGAACTGCAAGAAGTTTCTAGAAGATAAAAAGAATGGAAAGGTTCCGGCTTCTAAAGGTATTAATGTTGTTAAAGTTAATCTTGCAACTTGTCCTACCGAATCATGGGTACCGGCTCGATGATTCACACTTGCAAATCGTTGCAGGGGGCTAAGGAAGACTAGAGATTGCAAGGGTGAGGTGCAAGTTTGCGTTGGCAATGGAGCAATTGTTGTTGTAAAGGCCGTCGGCGTTTATCCCTTTTCGTTACCTTCTGGTTTAATTTTGGAATTGAATAGTTGTTATTTTATTCCTACATTGAGTAAGAACATTATCTCTTCTTCATGTTTGGAGGAAGAGGGTTATGAGTTTGCAATAAAGAACAAGTGTTATTCGATTTATTTCAAAGGCTTGCTCTATGGTAATTGTCCATTAGTGAATGGGCTTTATGTGTTACACCTTGGTAATGCTTCTGTGAATAATGCTAATTCTAAGAGACTCAAAACATCTGATTGTGATTCCACTTATTTATGTCATTGTCGTTTGGGCCATATAAATAAGAGACGCAAGAAGAAGCTCCATAAAGATGGTCCGCTGGATTCATTTGATTTCGAATCTTTTGAAAAATGCGAATCATGTTTACTTGGTAAGATGACAAAGGCTCTCTTCACTGGTTCGAGTGAGAGGATGTGTGAGATTTGGCCCTCGTGTATACTGATGTATGTGGACCAATGAGCTGCACGGCCAGAGGTGGATATTAGTACTTAATTACTTTTACCGATGACTTTAGTCGATATGGTTATATCTATCTAACAAGGCACAAGTCTAAATCTTTTGAAAAGTTTAAAAAGTTTCAGAATGAAGTACATAATCATTTGAGCAAGAAAATTAAATTTTTGCGGTCTGACCGTGCAGGTGAGTATTTGAGCCAAGAGTTTAATGATCATCTGAAGAGTTGTGGAATTATTCCGCAATTGACTCCGCCCAGAACACCTCAGTGAAACGGGGTATCCGAACGAAGGAACCGGACTTTGTTGGACATGGTACGGTCTATGATGAGTCATGCTGATCTTCTGTTGTCATTTTGGACCCTAAAATTTTAAATCGAAGTCCTGGACAGAAACCCTAAAATCGTCGTGGGGCTCGGGGGGAGCTGAGCAGAGCTGCAGAGGTGTATGTTGTACCGTGCGTTGCCGGACGACGAGCTCCCGATTGACGAAGAGGACCGCGGGGAGGATGGCGGCGGCGGAGCTGGATCTGCCAGCACGTCCCCCTCCTGAAGTCCTGAATCGGCCTCCCCCAGTGAAGACCACGAGGGGGCCTGTGTGTCGCCGCCGACGCGCTTGGTCGTTGCTGGGGAATCCTCCGTCTTGCCGTCGACGCCTTCGGCTGCGCCCTCGCCAAAGCCTGCCGCGTCGCTGGGGAGGGGAAGGGGGAAAATCGTGAGGCAGGGGGACACTCTGTGCGTGCGACTCCATTTTTCTATGGTGCCTACTGTTCAACTCACGGGCCTTTATATTACTGTAGCCACAGTAGTATAGGGTCCCTGTTGGGATGCTCTAAGCAGGAGTGGTGCTCACAAAATAGATGGATGCAACACAAGGCATTATACAGCTGTTCCATCCACAACACCACGCCTAGAGTGGAACTAGAATAGGTGGCCAACCAATTCGCGAAGAAATGGAGCAGGTCTCACAAGCAGAAATGTAGTGGGCAATGTAAACAGGATAACAACCTACCTCCTGATGACCTGCACCAGAGGATCAATGATCTTGTTGTGGAGCCATGGCAAGAAAAAAGAAAGCCATTTTTTCTTGTCTTCCCGGAACGCAAAACCCCCTGCAACTTTCTTGGACCAAATCCGAGGGAACCTGGGAATCTTTCACCGCCGGTTCCTTGCCGCCGTGCCTCGTAGCGTCAGTTGAGTTCTTGGATGTGGATGCGGGGTTGGGCTGAAGGGCAGCGCAATAAGGGGTGGAGAAGGGGCGACGTGAGGTGTGGCTCAGGGAGGAGCGAAACAGGGGCCGCGACAGCGATGGGGAAGGGGAGGGAGAAGGCGAGCCATGGAGAGGAGCGGAGGGGCGGGGGCGGTATCGCGCGGCGGCGACGAGTGGGGCGCCTCACTGGAGGCCTTCTTGGCTTCCTGCTATGCAAGTATGCAACAATCAGATTGACAATTCGGCACATCACATCAGGCATAGAAATCAAGAACCACAAGAATGTTGAATCCTCGCCGTACCTGTTTGGGCGCCTTCGCCGGCGAAGCTATAACATCCCCATTTTCAAAACCTTAAAAAACATGCATCATTATTTTATGTAAAATAAACATTTTCTTGAAATAGTTTTATTTTGAAAATGTGCATGTTACCTTTTATAATTTTCATTCAAAATTTTGAATGTCAAAATATTTTTTGCAAAAATCAAAATCTATGTTTGATAATCAATATTTTTATTTAGGTGTAATAAAAATATAATTAATTTAAATCTAACTCGTAAAATGCTTTTACCATTTTGGCAAAAACCAAAAGGATATTTTGGTAACCAATATTTTAATTTTGGTTTGAATAAAAAGATTATTGGTTCCAATTTCTAAAACCATGTATCGAATTTTAAAAATAATTATGTATAAAAAATTAAAAATATATTTTGTAAATAAAATTTAATAAAAGAAATCATATTAATTTCAACCAATATAATTATATGAATTTGGGAATTTCCATTTTAAATAAAATTATTCAAATTTCTCCTGGCAGTAGGCCCCCACCCCCTTCTCTTTTCTTTTTCTTCTCTCCTTTTCTTTTTCTTTCTTTTCTCCTTCGGCTTGTCTTCTTCCCCCTAGGCCAAAGCCTTCTGCGCCACTCCTTTCCTCACCATGGACCCCGCCACCGTCCTCGCCGGCGTGGCGTCCGGGTCACGCTGCCCCCCACTTGCTCGCCGTGGTCCCCACGCCGTTGTCCTCTCTCACCGGCGATGCCTATAAAAGCAAGCCCATTGCGCCTTTCCTTCCCATCTTCGTCCAGCCACGGTACGTGCCGTGTCGTCACCGCCGGTAAGTTGCGATGGCAAGGTGAGTGCTTTACTCCTCCACCGTCTCGTGAGCTCACCGCCCCCTCCCGTACCTCCTCCACCGCCCCTTCTCCACCGGAGCTCGCCGCCGCCGCATTTCCCCTCCGGCCGAACCACCCCCACATTGCCGCACTGACACAAGCCTCCCCGGCCTAAGTCCATGCCGCCATCCCCTCTCCCACATCGCCCCGAAGCTTCCCCGAGCGCCTACACCCCTCCGCACCTCATCGGTGACCCCCTCCGCCAAGTGTCGCCGCCTCCCTCCGCTTTGCGCCGGCACCGCCTGCCGCCGGAGCCCTCCCCGTGCCGCCGACCCTTCCCTTCGCTCCGCCTCGGTTCCCTCTCCCTTTCCCCTCACTCACCCCTACCGGAGCGCCTCCACTGCCGCCGGAATCGCCATTGTCGGGCCGCCCCTGAGCCCCTCCCCTGATTTCTCTCGTCGACAGCTGGGCCCGCCTCGTCAGCCTTCTTCTACCTTGCTATGTGCCGCTGCCATGTGGTCCACACCCATCAGTGCCGCTCCCCCACCCCCTTCGGCGCCGGGCCGAGCCAGACCGCAGCCAATCTAGGCCCCACCAAGCTTCGGCTTAGCCAGCCTAGCCCTCCTCCGCTGCGCTAAGCCGGTTGAGCTAGGCCAAGCCGCCGGCCCAGCCCTCCCTGCAACTCACCCCCTAGCGTCGTTCTAGGCCGAAGGAGCCTCCGGCCCTAGTCGCCCCGCGCATTCTTTGGGCCGGTTCAGTGAGAGCTGACCCAGTTTTATTTTCCTTATTTATTTATTGCAGAAATTTTGTTATTTTTGTATCTTTTAAAATACAAATCCAATTTAAATGAAACAAGTTTCTAAAAATTCCTAAAAATGCACACTTTTATTTAAAAATGTCATCTGCACCATTGCGTGCATATTGTGTGTTTTATCTGTTTGCGCTAGATCCGAATATCGTCGCTGTTGGAACCGAAGACCCGTCCAAACGCCCAGAAGACCGCATTTACGACAAGTCATTGTTGATATTTTTCCAAAATAATTGTTGATCATGTTGCCACCTAATTTTATAAATGCTTTTCTAGAATTGTGAATATGCATGATAGTTGAAACTTAAAAATGCTAATTGAATAGATTGATTAGTTAAATGCCCATAAAATTAACTATTATCGTATAAAACGGCTCCTTGTCAACCCAAGGAATATATAACTTGTTTATTGCCATTTCATTGATTAGTTGATCGTTAAATGCTTAGCCCTGCTTTTTATTTCTTGTAGTCGTCACCGTTATTTCATGTGGAATGCAGTATTTGAAATGCGTGATTTAAAGACAGTTAATGTTGTCATGTTTGATAAAATGGGACTATTGGGGGTACAATAGTTGGGTTATAAATGGGAAAATGATTTTTACAAAACCCTGGATTGGGTGGATGGTTGTATGGATTGGTGCAGTATGCACGAGACTCGGGCCCAATGTGGGAACGACCCAAATCCTTTAGGACCGAGTCCTTGAGGTAGACAAACTAAGTTCAACAGTGCGACCACGAGTGCTAGTATGGGCAAGCCCTGGTTGAGTACCCTTCGAACTCTTAATTCGGGCATCTCACTTGGTAGAATAGGCAACGCAGAATCCGTAGCACACGGTGTCGCGTAGAATCCGTGGTTAACGGAACCGATCCGTGGTTAACGGAACCGCTCACAATCCGAGCAGAATTTTACAGTGCCCGTGGGTAACGGTGCCACAGAATTGAGTGCAGAATCTGTGGATAACGGTGTCGCACAGATTTGAACTATTGGCGCAAGAGGGGCCACTGGCAACTGAATACCAGCCCAGCGGTTCAATTCTTAGCGGTGATGCCTGAGCTAGGAGTGAGTTGGTTAAAGACCTTGTGGTGGTTTACTTTGTAAATTACCTCTCGTGGGTAAAGCGAGCAACCTCTGCAGAGTGTAGAACTGTCTATGCAGCAGTGCCCACGGTCAAGGGCGGGCGACGGAGCACTGCCGCATGGTTGTTTTTCTAATTTTATTTTCGAAATGGAGCTTTAAAAAGAAAACCACGACAAAACGTCATGAGTCTTGTTTTGGGCCTTTGCAACAGGATGCTGTGAAGTGATTGAGTGAGCATGATGGTTAGTCATGAGATGTGCATGGCGGCTAGCCCTGAGATTTTGATTGATTTGGTGGTTAGCCTTGATATTGGATTGCTATGACAGATAGCCATGAGATTATTGGATGGACATGGCAGATAGGCATAAGTTGCCTGTGCTGGGTTAAAACCGTTGGGTAGCCGGGGTTTCAAAAGAAAGATATTTATTTTAACTCTTCTTAACTCTTTTCCACATTTTCAAAGATATAGGAAAATTTATAAAGTTGTCATTTTGCGAAAGAAACCTTAATCCCTCCTTTTTTAAGCCTTCATATGCATATGTCAATTTGGCTTGCGAGTATTTACACATATACTCACCCTCGCCTTCACTCGCGGGGCTGCTCATTCCAACGAGCAGGTCCGGAGGCTCAGTATTATGACCAGACAAGCGTGAGCCCGAAGACGGTGACTTCACCGATGGTGTTCAGGACGTGGATTTCTCCGATGCCTAGGATCGCTACTACAGCCTTGCCTGTGGGACTGTGTTGGAACTTTCTTTTGGAATTTACTATGTAGCCATGCTTCCGCAGTTGTATGGCCTGCGTGCCAGGCTTTTGTATTATGAGCCTTAATAGCCGCACTCTGATGTAATATTTAATGTTTTAATAAGAATGGTTATGATCCAAGTTCAGGAATCTGTGTGTACTAGCTACTGATCTAGGGACTAATACAGTAAGGCATAGAAGGGACTCGACTCGTTCAGCGGGTCCCGACAGAAACGAAGAATGTGCAGCATGGCCTGGTCAATGACACGGACATGATGGACGAGCGGGAGACATCGCCGGTGGCCAAGGCGGCCGTCTTGGCAACATTTGGCGGCAACGACGCGGGGTCCCGAGGGTGCGCCAGCACGGCAGCAATAGACATGGGGCTGGGGAGGGATGAGGCCGGCGATGGAGGCATGGAGGCCGTCTCCAGCGGCTCCAGGAGGCGGATCCGGTGATGGCTTGCAAGGGAGTGGGCTAGGGACGGCGGCGGTGGCTTGAGAGGCGAGGTGCCGGGCGACGCTCTGGTCTGGGCGAAAGCGCGGCCAGCGGCGGCGTGTGCAGCTGCGGTGGAGGAGGATAACCACACAGGAAGGGGAAGGGGATCGTGGGCTGGGAGAAGGGGAAGGGGAAGGGGAAGGGGAAGGAAAACCGCAATACAGATCGGACGGTGTAGAGGAGGTAACACAGATCGTAAGTGGATATATTATACAATGTATTCTTCCTAGCTACGGCGGTAGCCCCCTCCTAGCTATATATTATACAATGTATTCCTCCGGTGATTTATCGAAAGATCAAAACCCAATTTGCTTTTCTTCGTGGTATTAGAGAAGATTTTCCTGCCACCCTACAGCAAACCCCAATTTTCTCCGGCCATTCCTCCAGACATGGCCACCTCCAGTGACGCTCTCGCCGTGACCTCCTCCTCCAGCAAGCCAGTTACGTCAGGGGCCAGTGGCGGGCGCAGGTTTTTAGATTTGGGTGTGCGAGATTTAAAAAATTTACAAAGGCAAGATCATAATACAAATTTTTCTAACGGCAACATCAAAATACATATTTTTCCAAAGGCAACATCAAAATACAAATTGTTCATAACAACGACATAATTTCAATTCTCAAGTAGCATAAAGGAATTACAAAATAAAATTAAAACAAAGATTTATTTTGTCCGGGTGTCATCGTATGTTCTAATACGTGGTATGGCCGTTAATCGTGCAAACTAGCCAATTTACCTTCAGATTCCTCTCCTAATTTCTAAAATAAAAAATTTAACATATGCACTCAATGCATTTTCATTTATCAAGCAAATATTTACCAAGCAAATGTCAAGGATTTAGTAATTTATAAATTAGGGTTGGGGTAACTACCTGCGGACCTGTCTTTGGATCTCAGGATCTGGACAGGGGCACCGGGCACGATGGGAGGCCGGGATGGGCGCCGAGTCGCCGGCCGCTGGCTGCCGCCCGTCGCCCGTCGGTGCGCTCACGCACCACGGGGAGGACCGCTCGTCGCCAAGGACCGGTCCGGCGGGAGCCGACCACCAGACGGGAGGGGGCGAGGCCACGCCGAGATTAGGGGGAGCCGGGGAGGGCTCGACAAAGGGCAAATGGGCGACGGAACGGCGGCGGCTGGCGCCCGGCGTCGAACTGGCGCGGTGGCGTGGCGGCCGGGGCGCTTGGAGCCTGGGACAGGACGGGACCGAAACGGGAGCTTCTGGATGAGAGAATCCGAGAGGGAGAGGGCCAGAGCCCAGAGAGCTCAGCCGATTGGCCTTGGGCCGGCTGGTACTTGGACGAATTGATGCGGGAGTTGGGCTAGACAGCTTCAAGAAATGGGCCGCCAGTGGTGGGGTGGTGGACTGTTGGATGTTGGCCTGAGACGAGACCTGATATATGGGCTGAATACAAAGGGGTGTTAATTGAAAATTTTTTGCAAAAAAATTTGGGTGTACATCTGTACACCTTTGGGCCTTACTGGGCCAGCCCCTGTCAGGAGCGGATCGACCTCCCGGGCAGGGTGGGCAGCTGCCCGGGCTTCACCCTGCCCGATCCTGCATGCAGCTGCATGTGTGCACACATACAAAGCCAGCCAATAAGGAACCCATCGATCGGCAAGCTAGAAGGAAAAAAAATAAAAGGCCCACCATGGTTCTATATATATGATTTTCATGTGCCTAATCAAATAGTTCAAAATTTTATATAAAATTTTTTAAAACTTTGATTTAGTGTATGTGCAAAAAATCATATTTTTTTGAAATGGAGTAAGTATTTATAGGCAATGAAAGTTCGAGAGACCAAGCTAGCACACGAGCAAGTCATTCCCAATTCTTTTGATTGACCATGACATCACCAAGATTTGGGCTTTGTTTTTTTGGGCTTAACGGCTTATCTATATTTTTAAAAGACATATGATTTAGTTTTTTTTTTATTTTTTTCATTGTCTCAAAGGTGAGTCCTACCGCTTTAAAAAATAAGTCAAACGAAATGCATCCGAATCTCGAAATTAACTCAAGAAGCTCTCAAAATTCAGTCATTTCAACTATTTAGCCATTCAGATCAGCCTAAAAAACAAAACTTTAGTATCTTTCATGCTCTAACGTGGTAGCAATGCAATGCATTTAGGTGCCATTTCCTTCCCTTTTGCTACTGAAATCCAAAGCACGGAGGCAAAAACCAAGTGGTACACATTTTTATATTTGTTAATTCATTGATATTTGGTACAAACTTGAAATTTATGTCACTAAAAACTTACAAACATAATAAATTGGTGATGTGCATTTTACCATAATTTCAGTGGAAATTTTTTTGGCATTTGTAAAAAAATTTAGTACATAAAATTGTTCACGATAAATATTCATCTATATATCAAGTCTGTCCAGCTTCCTAAGAAATCCTGGCTCCGCTACTAAGTTATGTCGACCCTCATCATCGCTCACAGCATTGTCCCCTCCCCTATGCCACTCACGCATGCCACTGCCAAGCACATTGCCGCTGCCCAGGCCTCCGCCTCTTGAGCACCGCGGCACAAATCGCCGCTCCACAAGCCGTAGCCGTCCTCCCGGCCAATGCGCGTGCCCTCCTGACCAAGGTTTTAAAACTTCGGCTATAACGAACGCTACAGCGGGTTATAGTGGTTTAAGCAAGGTCTATCTATTGAAAAAAGTCGGCTATACCGGATTATACGTTATTTAGCCGGCTATAGCTGATTTGGAGAAACCAAACACTAAATGTCATAGCCGAAGATTTAAAACACTGCTCCTGACCGCCGCAGGCCTTGGGGTGAGGGCCTCAAAGTCACCGGTGGAGGCGGTCGAACCTATATACAGCAATGGTGGTAGCGGCCACTTCACCCTCCCTCAGGGGCGGGCCCAGTAATGCCCAAAGGTGTACAGATGTACACCCAAATTTCTTTGCAAAAAAATTTCAATTAACACCCCTTAGTATTCAGCCCATATCTCAGGTCTCGTCTCAGGCCAACATCCAACAGTCCACCACCCCACCACTGGCGGCCCATTTCTTGAAGCTGTCTCGCCCAACTCCCCCATCAATTCATCCAAGTACTAGCCGGCCCAAGGCCAATAGGCCGAGCTCTCTGGGCTCTGGCCCTCTCCCTCTCGGATTCTCTCATCCAGAAGCTCCCGTTTCGGTCCCGTCCTGTCCCAGGCTCCAAGCGCCCCGGCCGCCACGCCACCGCGCCAGTTCGACGCCGGGCGCCAGCCGCCGCCGTTCCGTCGCCCATTTGCCCTTTGTCGAGCCCTCCCCGGCTCCCCCTAATCTCGGCGTGGCCTCGCCCCCTCCCGTCTGGTGGTCGGCTCCCGCCGGACCGGTCCTTGGCGACGAGCGGTCCTCCCCGTGGTGCGTGAGCGCACCGACGGGCGACGGGCGGCAGCCAGCGGCCGGCGACTCGGCGCCCATCCCGGCCTCCCATCGTGCCCGGTGCCCCTGTCCAGATCCTGAGATCCAAAGACAGGTCCGCAGGTAGTTACCCCAACCCTAATTTATAAATTACTAAATCCTTGACATTTGCTTGGTAAATATTTGCTTGATAAATGAAAATGCATTGAGTGCATATGTTAAATTTTTTATTTTAGAAAGGAATGGCCGGAGAAAATTAGGGTTTGCAGAAGTGTGGCAGGAAAATCTGCTCTAATACCACGAAGAAAAGCAAATTGGGTTTTGATCTTTCGATAAATCACCGGAGGAATACATTGTATAATATATAGCTAGGAGGGGGCGACCGCCGTAGAATCCAACATGCCATTGATGTCATTAATGCATACATAATCAAAGAGATTATGTGTGTGCCATATTCTACGGCATTCGGCATATTCTACTAACGATTTCATATGCAAATGGTCTGAATGGACCCATGCAGTGTACAATCTGCATCACCTTCGTGGTATTGATACACGTACAGCCAATGAGCCAAATGTAGCATACCATTACAAGTTGCGATTCTGAAATCTGATCGTGCGTTGAATCAATGGCACGGACATATGATCCATTAATCATTTAAGCATCTAGCTAAATTCCAGTTGTTCATCACCTACAAATCTAATCAGCCTATATTTCAATCCACACTATAACTGTGCAAACTAATTCCGGACACAATATTATACATAGCGCCAACATGCCCATGAATTCTATCTGGAGATGTTGCCATCAACCTGAGCAATTGATGGAGTCATATATGCAGGGTTGATTTCAAGCTTTCAGAAGCACAATCCACCTATGAAGCGGACCCCTTCGATTGCTGAATTTCCAACGCTTGCTCTGCCACCATGATACAGGAATCCATCTCCAAACTAGTATCCTCATTGTTTTCTTTTAGTGAAGGTGCTCTTGGCAAAGATAGCATATCAGGAGAACATTGTATGTCAGGTTGGATTCCTACTTGGTCGATTTCATGAAGTGCTGGAGAGAGATACTTTGCAACCGTGATAAACAAAGCAGAGCCATCATCCAGTTCAGTCACACTCTGTACCAAGGGATATTAGACATCAGGTTAACATGTTCACTTCAATTATGCATGTTTGTATTCTAAAAAAAAGCATATTTCTGAAGCATTGAAAAGATTAAAGTAATTTACACTGTGCCTAGAGAATTTGGCCTTGCCTGTATTTTTCCTTTACCAAACCAATCAGAATAGCTCGGCCATTGTCATGTAACGCTCCAGCCAAAATTTCACTTGCACTGGCACTTCCCTCATTCACCTATTATGTTTATATCCAGACGCATGAAAACAAGGGCAGGAGGCAGATAATATAAACAAAAGATTTCATGTTTGTAGTGGTCATACATGTTCTTAAGA
This sequence comes from Raddia distichophylla, assembly GCA_005191435.1. Lineage (NCBI taxonomy): Eukaryota > Viridiplantae > Streptophyta > Magnoliopsida > Poales > Poaceae > Raddia > Raddia distichophylla. The sequence continues at coordinate 1,940,219 of SPJY01027863.1, read as the reverse complement.
AAAAAATAATTAAATTTAGGAACATTGATATTGGGGGAGATTTCATAATGGTATTTTGGCAATTTTACCTTGATATTGATAGTACTTATCCTTTACTATTGTCCAAGTGAACTAATAGTCAGGTGTAAATTTGTTCTTCTCGGAACATTTCCGCTAACTGAGAAATAAGTGATAATTTTTTTTCATTTCTATGAAAGGTTTTGCAATTCTGCAGCTTCATTGCTTTCTTGTTAAACAACATGATAAAAGAACCATATTTGTAGCATTCATGTTTGCCCCTTACAAATGAATAAAAAAAAGCATGGCTAAAGAATGTCTCTTAATTAACCGTCTTGCAAAAGGTAGAAACTGATCAACCACGTCATTAGCATAGCAACAAAATGTTTCTTTTAGTAAATTTTATATAAAAAAACACAGACCACATAGTCCAAGTTGCACGGCATGGGAACTCACAAGCACAACAAGAGGATCATGTGTTAATGAATGCCCTTGGACCATATTAATTGGCAGCACATTCCCATCACGGTCAATAGTGTTGACAAGGGTTTCATCTCCATCTAACCACATCTGAGCAACATCAAGGCCGGCTTTTACTAAACCACCCTGTTACGAAACAAAACTATTAACATAAAAAATATGTTCACCAAAATTGTAATTTGTAAAGATGAGTTGTAAGGAAATCAGACTGACTGGATTATTCCGCAGATCTAAAATATATGACTCAACACCTGCATCCTCCATCCTTTTAATGGCACTTTCCATCTCGGCTGCAGCGGTCTGGTTTGAAATACAAATGAAATATGAACGAGTGTCCTCAATAAATCATATATCAGTAACAAGAAATTTTCATCTTCAGAAAATTTATTAGTATTAAAACAAGTACAACAATACTAAGTTAATATAAAATGCTCAGGGTTTAGCAATCCTATCTTTTATTAAGGAAAAAGTATATTGGTCCCTGATATACAAAAACCATCTAGAAATGGTCCTTTGACAAGTCAAATGGCGGATTTGATAGAACTATCATATGTTTGACCTCATCTTTCATAAAGATGTCTCACAAAATAAAAAAACAAGTTGTATAATGAGTACCTTATAACTTGAGCTCATGGATTTTTTCCCAAGCATGGGTAGGAGCTCTGAATAGATTTAACTGTAAATTATGTGTGCATAAGGGTTTTTTTTCATTTGACTGAAAAGACAAATAGGAGCTCTTCATCAATTAATAGAGGAGAGAACAAGTTCGCAACAGGCCAAAGCCAAGATCACGGAAAAGAATGACCCAAAACCATGGCAAAGGGCAACACTCTTGGCATCAATTCCGATGATCTGAGAGTGAAGGATCAGTCCTCTGAAGTTGGAAAAGTTATTTGGTGCAGGATTCTTTCATATGGTAAAAAAAAGTATAAATATGCATGATGCATGCATATTGGCATGGAAACAGCCTATCACTTGAATTCTACTCCCTCTGCTCCAAATTGTAGTTCACTGTTAACTTTTATATATTCTATTTAACCATTCGTCTTATTCAAAAAATATATGTAAATATTATTTATTTTGTTGTGATTTGTTTTATCATTTAACATATATTAAGCATGACCTATATTTTTGCCTGTTTGCGTTAATTTTTTGAATAAGACGAATGGTTAAAAGCGTCTTCAAAAGTTAACAGTGAACTACAATTTGGAACGGAGGTAGTATGTTTTATCAGCATGACTAACATCTCGATTTCTGAAAAGACTTGCATGTCTTTGAAATAGAATTGGGTGCTGCAGTTGGAAAAATTACTCAAGCTTTGCATATCTATTACTTAAGTGTCAGGTACAAAACAAGAATCAGAATGTAAAAAGCGTTAGGTATTTACCTGAGAAAAGGCAGCCAGCCTAACATAACCGGTTTTACACTCATGGCCATCAACATCGCTATGAGAGATAATTGCTGTTGATATAGGTGAAAGATTGATAACCTCACGAGATAGCTTGACCTTTTGGAAAGAAAAGGTGTAGTTTACTTAGAAGTACAAGATTGTAATATTAAGAGGGAAACAATTATTTGGGTTAATGTGAACCATTTGTTTTAAATAAGAAAAAAATCTATTTACCCCCTAAAGTATAACTCTGGCACACATAACCCTTTGACTTCGAAAACCAGGTAATCAGCCTCATAAACTATTAAAACCAGTGCACTTAACCTCCTGATAGCGGTTTTCAGAACGGTTTTACCACCGTGACTGGAGAGTTATTGCCACATGTCTACACATATGGCATTTCTTTTTACAAAAATTAATTTTATGTCGCGGGTCCCACCTGTCTGCCCCTTACTTCTCTTCTTCCTCCTCCATCCCCTCTCTCCCCCGCTTCTTCCTCCCCGTGGCGGCGCTGGGCCTCCCACGCGGCGGCGGCAGTGGCTCCGGGCCTCCCACGCAGCGGCGGCGATGCTGGATGGAGCTCGCGGCGGCGCTGGGCAGAGCAAGCGACGGCGACGGCGTCAGACGAGGTTGACGGCGGCGCTGGGCGGACGAGGCGGAGCTCACGGCGGCGGATCTGGGCGGAGCTCGACGACCGCAGTTGAGGAAGAGGGCGCGGGCGGCGTGGCCCGCGGTGAGTTCGCCGGGCCGGCTTGAAGGTGGGGCAGCGCGCCGGAGATGGCGACGAAGGGCTGCCAGAAATCCAAATTCGAAGCCAAGATGCGGCACGCCGAGGTCAGTTCAGTAGCTCATCCATTTCCTGAACCTCGCACCACCTGAACTTTAAGAGAATGAACAACCAAACTCGCCCCCAAGATTAGATTGCCCGTGGATCCAATCAACAAAATCAGCATTGTTCATCGTAGCACACGCCTCTGCATTTTTATCTCAGGTGCAGGCCGAGCAGACGAAGGCGCGCGCGAAGAGCAGCCTGACGAAGAGGCTGTCCACGCTGAGCCACAAGGTGGAGGGGAAGCAGGCGAGGGTGGTGGCGAGGAGGAGCCGGCAGGCGGCGCGGCTGGCGCGGCAGGTGGAGCGCATCCGCAGCACCGGCCGCCTGCCGTCCCGGCTCCGCTGCTGCAGCTGGTTCCTGTGAGGCTGCGAGTGACCTTCAGCTTCAGCTTCAGCCTCTTCAGGTTGGCTCCGGATGGTTGGCAGCGACCTGGCTGAAGCCTGAAGGATGTTCAGACTTCAGGGTATCATCATCTTCTTCAGATCTTACCATGGGCTCTTGTATTTGCGGAATTCCCCACAGGTTTACTTGGAGCAATGTGATTTAGATGTTGCTGCTTGCTTTCTGCAATATGGATATGCTTTGAGCTGAGCTAGTCATGGCTTGTCCCGTTGATGATAAAGCTTGGCGCTGTAGCTAGCTCTGTTGAACTGCATGCTTCCACCAGAACACCAAACAAGAGTTTAGGCCTCGCGCGTTTTGGCGTTGCGCAGGGCTTAACGGAGGCGGAACTAGAACGAAGATGACTCGAGCTGCTGCTTCATGGGAACGGAGGTGGTGACGAAGGGCGGCACCATCGCCGGGCTTGGTGGAGAGGCGGTGTCAGGCGGAGAGAGGGGGGAAGAGAGAGATGGATGGAGGAAGAAGATGGATTAAGCACTGTCACGTGGGGCTCACATAATAAAAGATTTATTATAACCAATAAATACCACGTGTGTAGCTACGATGGCAAAACCAGCCTGAAAACCGCTTGCGGAGGGTTAAGTGCACTGGTTTCAATAGTTCGTGGGAGTGGTTACTTGGTTTTCGAAGTCAGGGGGTTATGTACATCCGGGTCAATACTTCAAGGGGGGTAAGTAGACTTTTTCCTTTAAATAAATAATGAGTGCGCAGTGGTTGAATTGAACAATATAGTACTTTCCAAATGACACTGATAGGAGAAGGTTAAGCATTACTTTTCAAATAGCAGAGATGGAAAATTCATGCATGTACCTCCTTTTGTCGTATGCTACCACTCCTTTTATTTTGAATTCCCTGGAGATATGGTGATGCATCAGTTGGAAAACAAATACAGTAAGATGAAAGAGAATTTTGTTTCTACCTAGGAGCTAAGAGAAGTATACAATTAGAAATTTGGGATGTGATAATGTAATATGACCCATGCAATTCAGAAAGTTCAGTAAAATGTGAATATGTTGCTTTTCAAGTAGATATTGAGGGTAAGGGCATACATCCAACAGTTTCACTTTCACAGTTGTTCCAACACGACCTCTAAGTCTCTGAGCTGCAGCTTCTCCATCCAACCCAAAAACACTCTTACCTGAGAAACCAGAAAATATCATGACCAATACTAAACCGCTTGGCCATTGAAACCAGCTTAGAATGTAGAACAATTTGGATTGCCAATGATGGAAAAAAGAACAAAGATTCTTGAATTATGCAAAGCTAAGACCCCATCAATCTGAACAAGCTCTCAATTATGAGTGAATAAATGCAGATAAATTATACAAGATACGCTTTTGCAAAGACATCCTTGTGGCTTAAATTTTCTAAAACATTCTTATGTGGTTACTAGTTCATATTATATATCCACATGAGACGTATCTCGACCAAAATTTCAGTTTGACTCAATAATTCCTAATTGATGATTTAGATTCATGCTGCTCCAAAGTTCACGCTTCAAAATATGCTACTTAATGTGTCAATGGCATGTGGTTCCTAGGTCCATGTGTCATTGACATTATGGAGTGGCATATTGCAATGATCACATCTAGAGATCTACATTCCGACCCGAACCGCTGGGTTTCAACCTAACCGATAGTCTGGTTGAGCTTGGGTCAGGTCCCGGTTCGGGTCGGGGTTGAGGCCTGCCCCAACCTAGCGGTCCATAGTTCATTGTTTTAGCGCACCAGGCCCATTCTCCATCCTCTTAGCGCTCCCGACCACAATCCGTCGATGTTCAAGGCCCATTAGGCCAACACCAACGCCGATCCCCTCGGGTCAGCTTCTCTAGTCATGACCAATCCACTCGGACGGTTGGACTACTCCGTCTCTCACGATTCACGAGCGCATCCCGTGACTTGCATAGCCGCCACCCTTCCTCCCTCACTCCTCTCTCTCCCTCCCTTTCTCTCCCTCTCTCTCTCTCTCGGCTCGTCCGCCTGACCGCCTCCATTCGGATCTCACTGGCCTCCAAAGTCCAATCCCTCCATCCTTCACCGCCATCTACCTCGCGGTCGACAGTCCCGCCTCTTTTTCTCACCAACTCACCCCCTAGGCTAGTGTTTCCATCCACTCCTTCTGGTTGACCATGGGGATGTGGCGGGTGGTGGTGCGGAGCCGATGGAGATGTGACGAAGCTTGGGCGCCAATTGCCAGGGCGAGAACTGGACAGCGACAATAGTGACGAGATGTTGCTCGGGGTACACGGTGGCAACGATGATGCATACTTTTTCCTCCTCCTTAACCCCACGGCAGCGCCAGCGACCTGCTCCCCCATGGCGGCGATGGCTACGACGCCCTCACCCACACCAGGTTCTCACCTCCTTTCTTGGGATCGAGGCAGGCCGGGTACCCGACAGATCAAGTTGGGTCTAGGGCGAGCGAATGGTTTCAGATCCCCTAGGCTGGGTCGGGTCGAGTCGGTACCCAACCCGACCCATCTAGACATCTAATCAGATTTGGTATGACCATATTTGAATGTAGAAAGGGGACGCCAACAAGGGAATCTTGCCTGCAACGAGAAGGGGGGTCGCGCGTGGCTCGGCTATAAGCCACGTGTGGCACGATTGCTCCTTGACCAATTCTTTCTAATTCATTGCTTACCTCTTAATGGATACATGACCTCTTTTTTATAGAAATGACTAACTTGGACACTAAGAAAGACTCAGATCTAATTAACTTGAACACTAAGAAACTAATCTTATCTCTAAGATAAGTATTCTAATCGATGGCTAATCCTTTTGCAGGCATTGCATGTGAACAGTAATTTCGGTCCCTTCTTATTCTAACTAATCCAGTGCTAAACCTGCCCTATGCCCATTGGGCCCACATGCACATAACACATTTTGAAATGTCACACTTTGTAATTGTATTTATCTAAGTTTTACTTCAATTTCAAAGATGGCCACCAAGTAGGAGCATTGTTTCCATACCTTTCCCATCAGTCAATTCTGGCCTAAAGTGGCTCGCCAGTTACATAGGTCATCAGAGTGTCTGACGAGCATATAGTATGGATATCAACACTTGAAGCATGTCGTAGATGAAATTTAATTCAGAAACTTTTCTAGACGTGCAATTGGTGCAAATATAAGGAATATCTCGTGCACTTCACTCAAAACATATTATTAGCACTAAAAGTTGTTAAAATACCATCAATCTCAACTAGCTCATCGCCTTCATGTATGCCTGCTCGATCCGCTGGGCCTCCCTCAATGCAGTCCAAGACAAGCTGCAACAAAATTTGGAGGTGGAAATTGTAACAAACTCCTACAGTGGCCCTCTTATGGGAAATAATTGCTTACCAAGCGTCCGGAGCTAGGCTCCCTGTTTATGAACACACCAACCCCTTGCAAATTCCCATCGCTTCCAATCCTGAAACTCTGATATTCCTGCATCTCTCCAACCATAGAATTATCCTTTTCACAGTTGGAAGCAAGATAATACGGACAAGTACCGTGGAATGGGGAATCCTCATTCATACATACCTTGGGGCTGATGATCTTGGTGAACGGGTCTCCAAGCGTGGACAGCATCCCGCTGATCTTGCTGTAGGCGGCATCTTCCGATTTCAGTGGAAACATCTCCACCATGGTTTGCTGCAGTTTCTGGTCCCAATCTGCACACCAATCAGAAATCAGACTCATCTTTGTTCCACTTCACTTCTATGCAAGGTATAACTGAAATAACGGTCAGTCGATTTTTTTTTGATAGAAATGTGTTATGACTATACTAAAGTTACATAGTATTAACAAGCGTAATTTTAATTTTATCGGTGTGCAATTTTAAATTGACTGAAACAAACATGATCGCTTGAAACATGGAAAAAAAGATGAGCACATGTATTTAGCAAATCTATGCAATAATAAAGCGTTGATTTATAGAAAAATCAACAAATAAACTAAAGAATTAATAAATAATAATTTGATAATAAAATTAACCCTTGGTAAGCATTGAGTTAAACTATAAAGTCATTGATAGCTAAAAAAATTTATGTGGCCTAAGAGCATGAGCAGCCGCGCCTGGTTCAACAATCGCCATTAACGCCTGATGCTCGCGTGTGCGCCTGTCCATCGCGTGCGTTCAATTTTTTTGCCACCCGCGCCTGCGTGATGTCGGCGTTGCTGTGCTAGGGATGCTCTAAGAATTAGTAAATCCGATAACTAAAACCAGCATATTTGCCATCAAATATATGACAATTTTGGTATACGTTTGAAATATCTATAGTATATAACAAGGTGCCATGTGGAGCATCTCGGTTGCACCATGTGGCTCAACCCGATTATGCCACGTCACCCCTGCCATGAAAAAAAGCCTTAAAAATAAGAAAAAATTTCAAACAATCCTAAAAAATCTAAAAGAACTAAAATAAAAAATTATGATGAAGGTTCGTGAATAAATTTAAGCATTAGAAATGTTGGCTTCTATAAATTAAATTAAGAAATAATAGAAAAATTCAGAAAATAATTTTTAAAAAAGAGAAATAAAAAAATCAGAAAAACGTAAAAAATATTTAAAAAATAATTTAAAATGTAATTGCGTCCTACGAAACTAACTAATGCCATGCGCCGTGTAAACAACGCTAGTATATGCCATTTTTTGTACCTTGGTGATTGAACGTGGGATCGACGAATGTCTCACGTATCAGCCCCCATGCTTCCACCAACGTCCTCTGCACCCGGTTCACCTGCCAAGAACCCAAACAAGGAAATCACGCACCATAAAAAACCCTCCATTCTTGCAGCAGAGGCCCGGAGGCCCACCTCGCGGGCCTTCGAGACGGGGAAGGCGACGGTGAGCGACTCAGCTCGCGCCGGCGGCGGGGAGAGGTCCCCGGCGAAGCCGGTCAGCGACACCACGGCTGCCGCCGCGAGCCCCGCCGCTGCCTTCCCCAGAGCCCGGGCGCCCTGCTCCGGCGGCCCGGGGGCCCGGACGGCCGGCGTGGGCAGCTGCTCCGGCCTCTCCGACCGCACCCGGCCGAGCCTGGCTCTCCCGCAGCCAAGAACCGCCGGCGGGGCCCTGGCCACTCGGCGCAGCAGAGGCCGCGGGCGCGAGGCGCGGAGGGAGCACTCCACCATTTCCATGGGCGCAGTCACCGCGACGCAACTTGGCGGGAATGCGAGGGGTGGGCTCAGTCGAGCTCGCGCGCCAGGTGCAGTAATGAGAAGCAGGCGGAGAAGGAAGTCCACAGGAAGAGACGGGCGGAAGAAGGAGGAATCTCCCGTCCCGCGGGTGTTCCGTGGACAGGAGGAGATCCGAGCCGAGGGATCCCCCCGCGCGTCCACGCCGCAGATTCTGCTTTGGACACGTATCTCTGGGGCTTTGGGTGGTGCTGCGTGTGACACATGATGCATGGTGGTGGACAGGGTTGAGAGGGAAAGGGCGGCAAAACGCAGCTACGTCCAAAAGACCCAAGAAAAAAAATTTCGATGTGTGTATCAAGAAGGTGTGTAATTTGGTTTGTTTGTTTGTTTTATTTTGAAAAGGACGGGAGAATTGTCGTTCTATTTCATTGATCAGTAGGAGTAAACAGAATAAAAAATCGTGTAAGCACGGGGTACAATTACAGCACTACGCTGCAACTCTGGCCAAAACGAGACACACCTCCGGCCACCGCTGGGAACACCACCTACAGAGGAGAAAAATGGAACGCAGCCCCACCGCTGCCACCAAGGCCGAACATGAGAGAGGCCCTGGAGAGAGAGAAAGGGAAAACACCACCAACACCCACACAGCGACGAACGACTCTTGTAGCAGTAGACCCAGTGAAAGCCCATAGCGCAAGACAGCACCCACGACTCCTCCAACAAGGTAACGACAGGGAGAACCCGCCGCCGTCGCAAAACCGCTAGGGTTTTCACCCAGAGTAGGGAAAGGTCCGAATGGTGATGCTTCCAACGAGGGAGCAACACCAAAAGTGACACCAACACCAGTCTAAAAGGGTAGGGCTTTCGCCCAAGACCTGCCCTACTAGCACACAATGCAGAGGCCGCCGAAGGTCGAGAGCACCAGAAGAACTGAGCTGTCGGCCGAAAATGCAGAGTCGGGGAGCGTGCACGAACGCCGCCACCTAACGCGGAAGACGCCGCCCAAGCCACCCGACACCTCGGAGAAAGGGAGGGTCAAGACGACAGGGACGGGACCAGATCAAGAGGCAGAGAATGGGGACGTCGCCGAAAAAAGGTCGCCAGGCAACCTAGCCGAAAAGGGGCCACCACGCCTGGCGGTCTGCGCACGGGAAGCAAAGGAGACCAGACGCCGCGCCACCCTGGCGGTGCAAGCCGAACCCCGCCACTAACCAGGAAGACGCCAACCTACGCCGCCGAGCACCTCACAGGGAGGGGAGGGCAAGGAGGCTAGGACGGGACCAGGCTAGAGACAAAGCTCGCCGCTACGCCGAAGGACAGGCAACGGCCAACCACGCCACCACGGGAGGAGCCGAGGAGTCACCGGACACACGCCCCTAGAGCCCACATGCTCTGTCCACTCTGGCCAGCTACCGAAGCGGACCCCCCAAGCTGTCGGTGCCCACCGAAATAGGCTCAGGGGGGATGGGAAGGAAGAGAAGAAGACGCTGGTGCCGAGCTCCGCCAAGCTACGAGGCCACCGGACCCATAACCCTGGAGCACCACCACTCTGGCCACCCCGGACAACCCCCACTAGATCTGGGCCTTGCGCCTACGGAGCTGGCCTCTCACGGAGCGGTCCCCTAGGCCGGTCTCCACCAAGACGGGCCCAAAGGGAGGGGAAGAAGGAAGAGGAAAGAGGGAAAGCTGGTGGCAAGCTCCACCACTACACGTGAAGATGGAGAATAAAAGGAAGCTGCGCGTCCTGTAAGGGACGACACGCGACGAGCAGACAAAACATGGCCAGATTTGGAGAGGGAGAGCGCAGGGGAACACCAGGCACCGTCGGATCTGGTAGGGAAAAGCACCGGGTACCGCCGGCTGCCGCCGAACGGTGAGGGAAGAGGGTGCCGGAGGCTGGATGCTGGCCAACTTGGCCAGGCGAGACGCCCCATGGCGTGGCGACTCCGGGCGGGCCTGGCCACGAGGAGGCAATGGCGGCCCCGGCGCAGCCACCCATGGGAAGCTCGGGGAAGGCATGCGCACCACGAAGGGCGCCAGCTAGGCCGCGCCGCCGCCCATGTCACCCCGCGCCGGCCAAGGGCGCGTTGCTGCCATCGTTGCCCGTGCCGGCCCAGGCTGCGCCGCTGCCGTCGTCGCCCAGGAGCTTGCCGGCCCCGGCTGCCGCCGCAAAAGACGGAGTGAGGAAGAGGAGGAGCCCCGCGCCTTGGTGCTCCATACCGGTGGAGGTGGCGCCAGAGGGGAGAGGAGGTGCCGGAGAGCCCGCCTGCAGCGGCAGGCCGGCCGGCCAACGACGAGGGCCGCCGTCGCCCCCGCGTGCGGCTAGGCCACGGTAGGAGCCGAGAGGGAGCGTGAGAGGAAGGCCGAGAGGGAGGGAGGCGACCTAGGGAAGCGGCACGGCGGCGGTGGCGAGGGGCAGACCCTAGCCGCCCGCTGTGTCGCCCGCGCGCCATGGGGTTTCAAAACCGGAGCACTTTTTCTGTAATTTGGTTTGGTAAGCTTTATTTTGTGGGACCGTAAATTTGCCCTTGCGTTATTTCATACAAGCCAGACGTTTTGATTTTCAAAACGCTTTATAAAAGCTCATAAAACCATTTTTTTTTATGTAATTTTTTCGACCACTCAAACTCATTCAAGGACAGATCAGATTTAGTAATTAAGTATCGTATTGATCCTTTGATTTTTTTTCAAAATTTCAACATGTAGAATAGAACATCGAGTTCAGAGTACCTTCTTTATCAACCAAAATCCTAATTATCGATTTTCTGATTAGCGATGGGGCCACGTGGATCAAGCGGAAAAAGAAAATTTACTTCTACCCCTCACCCTTGTCCCCTCCCCTCCCATCCTTCTTGAGTGCAACTACAAAAACCAATAGGCATTGAGTCTCCCATGCAAGTTGAGGGCATCTCCAATGGTGCCATGTTAGTTGGTTATAAAGAGTCCACCTTATTTTTTTCCTATGTGGAGGAGAGAAGAAGAGGAGAGAGATAAAAACTGTCTGTTAACTAATAGGCCGTTTATAGCGGATTGCAAAGTGCATTGCATCTATTACACATGGGCCCATATTAAATTTAATAGCCAATGTTATAGCTAATTTATTGGAGATGTTGTCTATAAGCTATTTATAGATGACATGGAGTTTTTTTATAGCCAATAGTTGACTATATTATTGAAGATGTCCTGAGAGGGAGGCTCGCTAAAGAGCATAGCGAGTTGCAGTGCAGCGAGCAGAGCAGCATTGGAGGCAACGAAAGAATTGCAAATGTTGGCACCATAGAAAAGGAAAGAACACCAGCGGACGCTAGGGTTGCTAAAGTTGAAGCAAAATCCAAGGAAAGGGCGGCAAAGGAAGCTAGGAAAAGATCTGCATGAGAAGGGAGAAAGTAGCCACAGATCCTCGAGCTGAAGTTTAGAATAATTTGGTATCTTAATGGACTTCATAGAGGATGAATTAATGAGATTTTTGAATCAACTAAGAACCTACGTACGTACACCCAAATTCAAAATTTTGCACCCACCACCACTACCCGTCGGTGTACCCCTTCAACTAATGCCTTGTTCTTATCAGCGTATCGTTGCGTTGGCATATTACTATAGCAAATTTAAGAACCTTGAAAAAGAGGTCTAAAGATTGTAAAAAAAATAATTAAAAATAGTTTTAGAATCTTTTAAAAGACTACTAAAGCCACGAAAAAATCGTTAGAAATTATTACAACATATAGGCTATATAAAAATAACAAACATTGCTATAGTAATATGTAACGCTACGATATGCTGAAAAAAAAGACCTTAATATGCCGATGCTCACTTCTTTTTTTTTTGTGAAGATAACCTCCTGAGAACCCAAAAATAGTTATGTCATCCCCTTTGTGGCTGATACTATCATCCTTGCCACATGCATATTTGTCTGGTAGTATGAATAGCATATTTACATCCGTGGTGCGAGGAGGGAAATCATTGGAAACAGTGGGTGACAGGGTTCTTCCTCACTCAAATCCAATAGCTTAGATTCTTTCTTGTACCAGATCTCCTGTGGAGCCCTCAAACATAATTCTTCAAAAGCTCGGTCTCTCTGACGCTCAGCATTAGCTTCCCGTTCCTCCTTGGCTCTTAAGTGTTGTAAACGTTGCCTCTGTGACTTAACCAGCCAGTAAGGTTCCTAGATTATCGGCTTAGAAACTCTACTAGTGATGTTTGCACGTTCGTACACTACAGGGAAAGGATATAGTGTCGAGCACCAAAATATCATTCGACGGCCATAAATTCTCCCTCGACACAGTTCATGCTGTCTCGACGGCCCACAAAAGACCGTCGATAGAGAGCGCCATGCGCACTAGTGTCGACGGCTGATAAAAAAACCGTCGAGTGATTAAACCGAGACGTTAAGGGCAGCCAAACGGCGTTATCTGTATCGACGGCTCATCGTTATGCCGTCGAGACTCTTCTTTTTAAATTTACTATTTTCCACCTATATATTACATTTGAATTGATATTAATTATTTTTAAAGGAGAAAAATCAATGTAACAATTTTTCCATGTTACAACATTTGTTAAGTTTTGATTGATATTTGAATTTGTAATTTTTTAAATTAAAGTTTTATGTGTAGTAACAAATGAAACATGCGATACCGAACGATAACTTATAACTTAGCCGGAAAACATCCCATTTAATAGTGTTCATCGCGTTAGATGCTCGGAATTTTTTTATATTTTTGCCGATGATTATGTTTGATACACAAACGTCAACGAATTGCTTTTGAGCAGCAACAAATTTTTTCATGTATTTTTAGAAATCAATTTACATTGGGTTGACCGCCGAGGGCTAGAAATGATAAAACCCTCGAGATAATAAGTTTTATCGACGGTTTTATAAATAACCGTCGAGACTAGGTATCTCTCTCGAGTGTAGTCAATGTGAACCGTCTAGTTTACGTTAT
>SPJY01027863.1:1910529-1926238 GCA_005191435.1 Raddia distichophylla | reverse complement strand
TGCAACTGTAACATAAACAAAGCCATAATGATGGACATGGTACAGGCACAATACGTGCATAAGTAGATCAGCTTTTTTTATGGGCTCAGCATAGGAAGAAATGGAAACCTGTCCATTATGTGAGATCTTTATCGATAAAATCTTTTATTGTAAACCATACATGGGAATTTTAAATGAAAAGGGCATGAATAGTTTTCCATGTGGAGCATAGAAGAAATTAGATTTGCATAAAAGAAAAGTTCAGACAATATTTCACACTATCTTCCAGCACTGTCTGAAGATAGAGTCTGCATAAATTGATTTGCATAGAAGGAAAGCTTAGACGAACACTCCAATTCTAGAAGCAAACAGATCTTTGTGAGGCATGTATACTCCAGGTTAAATTAATTTTTAAACTATAGCTAGAAGGTTGCAGGCATGGACTGATTGGCTCTAGCCTAATGTAGAAGCAGGTTGAGGCATCCACATCCATAATGAACTAAAGCCAGAGGATTAAATTTTAAAGTGTAGCCAAAAGATTGCAGGCATGGACTGATTGGCTCTAGCCTAATCTAGAACCAGGTTGAGGCATCCACATCCATAATGAACTGAGAAAAGAGATAAATAATTAGTCGGTCGACAACTGACTCAATCCACCTTTTTAAATAAGCAGACAACCGATAGGTCGAGTCTGCAGGCTCCACCTCTTTTGTCCAACCGGGTAGCAATCCATAAGTAGATAAGAAGTCCTGCACTGAGCACTCGTACTTGCTCCAGTTCAATGCTATAGCAGCAGTGCAGCACTACTTATTTATCCTCCTATTTCTTTTCTCCATAGCACTATAGCATAGCATCACAAATGACAAAACGAAGGAGTTGGATAGCTTTTCTAAAAACAAAGGAGCTGGATAGCTCACGGGAGTCACGAGCAAGGGCAAGGCTGGACCTGGACGGAGTCTTGGATGGCTCCGACTGCGACCTCTCGCGTTCGGCCTCCAGGAGCAAGGGCGCGAGGACGCAGCCGCGCAGGCGGGCAGCAGCCGGCGCGTGGGACCGTGAGTTGCTGAGCACTCGATCAGCGGAGGGAGGCAGGGAGCAGGCTCAGCACTCAGCAGGGCACCGACGGGCGACGGCAAGCTTCAACCGAGCGGAAGGAGCAGGGCTGGACAGGTACGCCGCTGCCGTAGGGCTTGATTCGATGGGGATTTGGGGATCGGATAGGGACTGGTCAATTGGGGATCGAGGCATAGTACGGGCGACGGGCGGGGAGCAGGGCCGTGGGCTCAGAGGCAGATGGGAGAGCGGAGGCGCTGAGGCGGAGGCGTGGGGATGGGAAGCAGAGGGCGGCAGGGCTGCAGAGGATGGGGCGGACCGCACGATGCGAAGAGAAGGCATCGGACAGCAGGGACGGAGGGGAAGAATCGGGAACAGTGGAACAGTAACGGGGGTTCGTACCTCTCCACCTCTCCACGATTATAGGTAAGGATGGATATATATATATATATAGATATAGATGCATGCCTGCATCGTCAGCTTAATCATATTCTCAGCTGCTACCGATAAGCGATTCAGCGACTCCAAAGTTCAAAATCCCCGAGTCAGGAGTTATCGATTTCTCCCGCTGTGGCGAACTGACGATGGCAGACGGTGCTTGTGGTGGCGCTCGCTCGAGCTCCGCGGTGCACCGGGCTCACTTGCGAGCGGCCGGCGGCGGCCACACGCCGCAGAGCTCCTGGCGCGCGTCGTCGGCGGCGTCGCCGGTGTTTGCTTCGGCGCCCGCGGAGAAGAGCTTCGCGGCGGACTTGCTGCTGGGAGGGGTGTCGTCGGCGGTGTCCAAGACCGTCGCCGCGCCGGTGGAGCGCGTGAAGATGCTGCTGCAGAACCAGGACGAGATCATCCGGGCCGGCCGCCTCTCACGGCCGTACGGCGGCATCGGCGACTGCTTCGCGCGCACCGTCCGGGAGGAGGGCTTTCACTCCCTCTGGAGAGGGAACACCACCAACGTCATCCGCTACTTCCCCACCCAGGTAGCTCATGGCGATCACCGGGTTTCTTTGATCTTTTTTTTTGGGGGCACGATTTTTCTTAATCAAGATTTAAATTTGCAAAATTCCCGATGCCATTGGAAATTTCGGCTTATATTTCAGTCTATTGACAACATTTTGAATAATTATTTCTCAGTTCGAGTGAACCGAAAATTTCAAGTGACAGTTTTTTACCCCACCCTATGGATAACACCGATGATTATCGGTGATTTAGGCCCTGTTCAATTGTCCGAAAATCTAAATAAGGTTAAAATCTAAAAAGTTGAGAATCCTTTAAAAAGTTACAAAATAATTACAAAATATACAAAAAATGTTTTAAAATATTTTAATAAACCTGTAAAAGTCCAACAAAATAATTCAAAAGTGCTACAATTTGTGTTTTTTAAAAACATAACAAATTTTGGGGAAGTAGATTTAATGTAGTTTGAGTTTGTTGCGCTGTATGTATTTCACTACAGGAAACGCTAGCAGTATTGAGTGCCAATACCGTCGATAACAACACATAAGCTGTCGGGAAAAACAACTTCTCGATAGCTTGACCGTCGAGACAACTTCTCTCGACAGCATTGTTCGGACCGTCGAGAGTACGGGCTTTGTGTCGACGGTTTTTAGCTGACCGTCGATACTAGTTTCGGCTCTCAACACTGCTTGCGTTTCCTGTAGTGTTTACGAGTGTGTGCGTGTGTGGGGCTTTTGTAAATAAGCCCAGGCTCAAATAAGGCCCTCCATACTTGCATGCGTGTCAGAGCTAATTAAGCATTAGAAACAGAAGAATGTTTCAGAAAAATCCACACACAAAACGATAATGTTGAATCAAACTGCGCCTTAATTTTCCATGTGTTTGTTTTCAGTACAAAAGCTCACCAGTGTTGAATCATCGGTTCGTGCTCGTGCATGCCCAGGCACTGAACTTCGCCTTCAAGGACTACTTCAAAGGCATGTTCAACTTCAAGAAAGACAGGGACGGCTACTGGAGGTGGTTCGCCGGGAACATCGCCTCCGGCAGCGCCGCCGGCGCGACCTCCCTGCTCTTCGTGTACTCGCTCGAGTACGCCAGGACGCGCCTCACCAACGACTACAAGGCGGCCAACAAGGGCGGCGAGAGGCAGTTCACCGGCCTCGCCGACGTCTACCGCAAGACTCTCCGGTCGGACGGCGTCGCGGGGCTCTACCGCGGGTTCAACGTCTCGTGCGTCGGCATCATCATCTACCGCGGCCTCTATTTCGGGATGTACGATTCTTTCAAGCCCGTGCTCCTTACCGGGACTCTGCAGGTAGCTATGGCCAAGGTTACAATTTTGAGACACCCATGTTTTCTGGCTTGAGCGAAACAATCGGATTTTTCGCCAGATCGAGCGTCCTAGAGCTCTCTTCTTCGACCACCTTCTAGATGACCTGCGCCTTTGGGGGGCTGCGGGCGCCAATTTTGTAATAGAATAATTTTTTGTTCAAGGCCCTGGGGGGAGGGGCCGTTGTCTCCCTCTGCTCTGTAAACCCTTCTATCTTTGAATCAATGCAAGGCAGCTCTCCTGCCCCTTTGCTTCAAAAAAAAAAAGGTTACAATTTTCTAGAATGCAGTACCTTCTTGTGTATCATGTAGCCGAAGGCATACGTCAACATCAGACTTGCTTCATGATTCCTGCATTGTCCTACTGCTCCTTGCATGCTTTATTATAAAATAGCCCATGAATTATCAAAACAAAAGGAATTATTCTTGGACCTCGTTCCTACCGTCCCTTTCCTCTCTCTCTCTCCCACAAGAGCAGGCGCTGCCTCTGCCTGCCAGATCCTCCTCGTGGCGCGCCAAGATCGGAGAGCACTACCCCTCCTGGACATCGTGCTGCCACCGTGTGGATGCCGAGGTAGACGCCGGGTCGTCGTGGCCGTGGGGATGTGGCCGAGTAGATGCACAGCGCTGCCGTTGGGAGCCCGCGTCGGAGTAGATGCAAGTGGTGGTTTGGGTTGTAGTTCGGGTTAGGAAATGGGTTGTGATGGGTTCAAACCCACAGGAGGGAACTGGATGGGGTGGTTTGGGTTGATCTGTGCACTTGGGGTGGGTTGGGTTGGGTGGAGGTGTGCGTTGGGTTGGGGTGGATTGAACCGTGAAAGCTGGTGCGGTGATACGGATCAGGGGTGGGTTTGGGTTGGGTTTAGCCCCATTCCCACCCCTACCCCTCCATCTAGCAACCATGGAGCCACCAGGTCGAGCCGTCGCAAGACCAGGCTGCGGGGCAGCTTGAGCTGCCACATCAGTAGTCACCGGTAGTGGCACACGTGGATGCAGGCAACCGTGGTAAGGGAACTGTTTAGTGCGTTTTTGTTTTACCAAAATGCTTTTTTCATATCACAAAAAGTGACATTTTAGACATGTTCTATGCCAAAGTTTAAAATTTTTCTATAAAAAATCCTTTAAGCAATTTAGGTTGGATAGATGAAAACATAGATATATGAATTCGTCGCAAAACACATACAAAATATCGTAATTTTCTTGATTTTATAAATAAATTGCAACGATAATTATTGGTTAAAATTATATTCCGAAAATCATATCGTTATTCAAAACACAAAGTTCTTTGGATATGGAGGGAATAACGAGAGTGAGTGAGTGAGAAGAAAGCACGGATCTAGAGAAATGATCGAGTGGCCACTGCATATACCCGGGGTGTGTGCGAAGGTCAGTTAATAATTTACAGATGAAATTTAATCGCAGGACAATTTCTTTGCGAGCTTGGCGCTAGGATGGATGATCACCAATGGCGCGAACCTTGCGTCTTATCCCCTCGACACCGTCCGGAGGAGGATGATGATGACCTCCGGGGAGGCGGTCAAGTACAGGAGCTCCACGGACTGCCTTGCCCAGATCGTCAGGAACGAGGGCCCCCAGTCGCTATTCAAGGGCGCCGGCGCCAACATCCTCCGCGCCATCGCCGGCACCGGCGCGCTTGCCGGCTACGACCAGCTTCAGCTCGTCTTCTTTGGCCAGAAGTACTGATCCATTAGCTGGCGCCTAAGCAGAGAAGGGATGCATTGAGTGCATTAAAATGAGGTGATGACGACGACAACTGCATTTGGTTTCACTTCTTCCTTTCAGTATTTTCCTGGCGTTCAGTTTACAATAAGCAGCACTCGGCCTGTGCTCCCGTTTCTGTTTCCATTTGTTCACTCCGATAATTATGATTGCAATGTTGCAAGTACTCAGAATAAAGAGCAAACTGAAATTGCTACCAGCTGTTCAACGTCAGGAACTTTAAACTGATAGCAGCAAACTGCCTAGAAGGCTGGAATTAAGATAGATTCTTTAACAGCTAATATTGTGAATACATTGGAACCGCTTAATTAAGAACTGAACAGGAAGTTGCCACAAAGAACACACTTGTCTCCCTGTACTTGATCTCACTGCAGTTGCAATGTGTCAGTTATTCCAGTTTGCACTCCTGCAGGAGTAGTCAGTTAGATCGCGGTCCGCCAAAGATTGGTCTCATGAACCTGTCGTCAAACTTCCTCCAGTAGATGTGCACCGTGTGAACAGGCCTCTCTAGGAGCATAGAGATGCTTCTCGTGGCTTGAAGGAAGCCGCTTCCGATTCCGGATGCTTCTTCAGGTGAAAGAAACGGCAGAGTGAATTCATCCTTTGGGGAGTTGCTGCCTGTACTGTTGCCTCCAGCGAACGATATGGCCTCCTGCTGTCGATGGTGGGGGAGGATTGCGCTTATGAGAGGCCTTGTCAAGAAGCCAAACACCTGAAATTGTGGGAAAAGTGGTTCAGTTCCCAAAGCCTTGACATTAAACCATTAAGAATAATACTGCATAGCAACAGGTGTTGGATTCAGTATATACCAGAGTTGTGAAAAATACTACAATAATTGTGCTGGTGATTATAGTTGCATGAACTGGGTCCAGTGTTACACCTGAAAAAGTGAACTACAAGCATGCAGATTCAACGAATAAATGTTAAAATCTATTAATTTACATAGAATAGTTATCGAGATGACAAACAATACCTGATTGTATGCTAGCGCGATTGAAACAGCGCCTCTCATGAGTCCAGCCCACCAAATCACAACCTTGTCGTATTAAAAGAATGTTTAGTACATCATTTAATGGATGTTCTACTAGAGAAGATTGTGAATTGCTTATTAGCCAATTAAAGAATTGTTAAATTTTTGAAAATCATCATCGCTTTAGAAGCAACCTGCTGCTTGAATGTGATTGGTGCTCTTTCAGAACTACCACTCATATAATTGGACAAAATAGATAGAGGTATGACAAATGCGGCCCGTCCCAATAACACAAGTGATATGATGATGCCAAAGATGCCAAGTGATGTCCTAAAGCTGCCAAAATGACAAAATGATGGATTTTATGTAACGAAAAATGATCACATATAACCATTTTGAGACAACAAAAAAAAGAGAGAACAAATATCTGCATGCTTAGATTCTCACCTCGCTTTTGATGTTCTCCACTTATCAATGTCAAGTGCATCCATACCAACATAAAGAAAGATGAATGTCTCAGCTATAAATGACAATGTTGCAAATATGTGCCTACAATGACATCCATCACACCAAATGCATATTTAATCTTTACAATATAATTTTAAATTTCACAAAAATAGAATATCATCTGATGATTGAGAATACAACAGATAAAATGACTTCAAAAGTTATAAACTAAGAAAATGTGGCGCCAAAATTGTAGTACCTTGTCGTGATTCTTGAGCTCTCTGTTACGTTATGCCATGCGTAATGGGACATGACAATCCCACAAAAGAAGACAGTC
Organism: Raddia distichophylla; assembly: GCA_005191435.1. Taxonomy (NCBI): domain Eukaryota; kingdom Viridiplantae; phylum Streptophyta; class Magnoliopsida; order Poales; family Poaceae; genus Raddia; species Raddia distichophylla. The sequence goes on along the minus strand of SPJY01027863.1, from coordinate 1,919,432 downwards.
AAAATCCCACTGAGATTCAGCAACTACCCAAAATAGATGATGCAACATTCTTCAGTTATATTGTGGAAGTAAATGTTGAAATGGCAACATTTATCTGAGCATTCTTACTTCTGCCAGCATATACGACAAATAAGCCATAAGAGCCATCAAGGCTACCTCTCGATCGGTGGAGTGCCTACAGAAATTATGGAAAGACATTGATATATAATGAGGGAAGGATATAACTATAAACCATATCATGATATATTAGCGTGTTATACTCACCTACCAAAATACAGAACCCTGAGAACGTAAGCAGTTGATAGCCCAATCTGATCATAATCGGCAAAAATTAAGCAACACGCAATACTTTGCATCATGATTACTGATCAAAAGTGTAATGCCACTATTACTTTGAAAATTATGATATTTGAAATATGTTTCCTTACAGTAATTCCAAGCAAAGTGCTAGCTAAGAACAGATAGAGAAAATCCGAAATAACTTTGAGTGCTACCCCGCCTTTGATCTTAGTGATATCCAGATTCTTTATAGCATTGAAAAGTACAACTGATGTGGCATCATTGACAACTCCTTCCCCAAACACTAAGCTGTACAGCCTAGGGGTCTCATCTTGGCTTATGACCTGAGTTGGAGCTTGAATGATTTAGCATTTGCTTTAAACCATATGGACAAAATATGCTCAATTAGAGTAAGCATCTAACAGACCTGCAGTGTGCACACGGTATCTGTAGCAGAAAATATTGCTCCCAGTGCTGCAATTGTAAATCAGATCAGCACTGATTTGAAGCAACAAGGAGAAGAGTTAACAATCAGAAATATAGAAAAACAGACCTAGATAATCCACTGCGTCAAGTTTTCCAAATCTAACTTTTGGGAAGAGCCAGTAGCAACCTGATATTGTGAACTACATTTTTTAGCAACAAATAACTAATGTAATGTGCAGAAGAAATCACCATATAAAAAAAATAAATAGTCAATTTTGCACTCATTTTACTCAGCAAGCATTTAAATCTGTAGTCGTTCTTATCCCACGGATAAAGATGTGATGTTTACTTGTATACATCTCAACATCTACACATATTGTAGAAGAATGGCAACAAACCTGCTGAAACTATTGCAACTGAGATGAAATCCCCAAATACCCCAAAGGACATAATGGTGAGAAAATTATGGAAAAATTGCTTCTTCTTGACTTGGAACCTACAAATCAACAAGTGCCATGTACCGCTTCCAGAACACAAAATGAAGTGACCAGTTAAAAAAAACATAGGCCATTATGGAATGCATACCCAGCGTTGAAGATTATTGGTGGAAGAACGTAGATGAAAAAGAGTTGCTCATCAAACCTCAGGATGTGCGAATTCCTGCCTTTGCTCAGGAGAAATATGATAGCTCCAACAATGCACCCCTGCAAAATGGTTCAGTTAATCAATACCGATCTTTCAAGAAAAGTTAATCAATACAAGTCATACAAGGTGCAAATCTTTTGCAGCAGTAGCTAAATCTGGCACTTCAACAATGAAAACAATTTCTTTTGGAACCTAGCCAACTATCTTAAAATCTCAAAGCTGGTGTAGAGCAACAGCAGGGGCACTCAAGGGAGGCTAGCTAACTGCACGTTGCAAGAGGTAAGATAACAGCAACAACTAGGCACGTATAATTTGACGTTTCTTTCGAAGCTCAAATTCGTGATTCAGCAAATTCAGCCGAAATTTCACCAGCATACATGTTTAGGGCTCGACTCGCGACGTACAATGAGGAGCGCGGTGATGGACTCGTTGACCCATTTGTTCTCCTCGAGGAGGTGGCCGGCGACGAGGCACAGGCACAGCACCGCCGTGAAGACGCAGATGGACACCACGGTGCCGCTGCTCCCTCCCGTCGCCACGGCCGCCACGACGAGCTCCTCCCACCGCGCCGCCATGCGCGCATTCCTCTCTCTCTCTCTCGATCTCGATTTCTGCTCTGCTCCGTTCTCTCCCTCCCCTTCACACGCACAGACGCGTGCTCTGTTTCGCGCCGCCTTGTGAGTTGCGACTTTCAACCAAAGTCAAATTTAATAATGTGAGTTGCGAGTTGTGGCCGCGCCCGCGCGAAGCGGCGGTGTGGGGGCACGGCGGTCGAGGCCACGGGTGGCACACGTGGCGGAAGAAGCCTGCGTGTCTCATGAGCTGGCGGGGTCACACGCTCCCACGTCTCCATACTGGAGGAGACTGGGCTGTCTTAAATGGGCTTGGATTGTCATTTGGGCCGATTATTTGATCAACTCTAAGTGGTTAACGAACCATCCGATTTTCCTTTTTTAGAAAGACGAATCATCAAGGTGGGAATGCAGGCGGTTCGGCCAGTGCGGCGAAGAAGAGCGTGTTCTCACATGTTTTTTTTTTTGCAAATAGTTACTTCCTCCTACTTGTTTTTGTTTGACGACTTTAATTTTTGGATACGATTTTAACAATTCGTCTTACTCATTTTTTTCGTAAGTATCATTTATTTTGTTTTGATTTGTTTTATCCATAGAGATACTATAAAATGACTTTTTTTACATCTTTGCACAAAATTTTTTAATAAAGCGAATGATAAAAGACGTGTCTAAAAGTCAAGGCGTAAAAAAACCGGAGGATGTATTTGATTATATATTTTTTTTAAAAAATTCTCTAACGAGATAAACATTATTAAATTTGACTTTGCTTACAGGTTTTGGATTTTTAGGACTTGAAATCAGACAGACAATCACGTTCGCTGAAACGTCGAGACTACTTAGTCGAAAATTGACCAAACATAGCTAAAGAACTTCCTGGTAAAACATCGTGTAGTATCGATGAAACACGATAAAATAACTGTTGAAATATAAAGTATGTATTGATAAAACATATATTTTTATCTGATAAAACTTGCTATTAATAAAATATAGACGATATACTACTAACATATATATTTTACCTAGTGAAATATGGTCGAAACATAAAAAAACATATTCTAGACACTATCGTAAATGGGCTTGGATTGTCGCGCGCCTAGGCCAATTTTTTTGCCTAAGTGCTTAACAAACCATTCGATTTTCTTTTTTTAGAAAGACCAATCACTAAACAGAGGTGGCGAGATACTAGAGGTGGAAATGGAGGCGTGAAAGAATCTAGTTGGTCTAGAAGGGGGTTGAATAGACAACTTTAAAAATTTGTGCAAGTTTGTTTTTTAACAATTTGTTACTCAAGCTAGCTAACAAGTCCTATTCTAAGCAAATAAGATAAACAAAATGCAGTGAAAAATAAAGAATAAAAGCTAAAATAAGTGCAGAAAAAAAAAAGAGGGACATGATGATTTATTTGATTGAGGTTTAGAGTCCCCCTACTCCCCGTTGAGGAAAGCCCTCCAACAAGGACCGGCTTTGGCTCGAGCCCGCAACCTATTTCCACTCTTGATAGTTTTTCACCACTTCGGTAAGCAAGCTCTAGGCCCTTCACAACAACATCTTGAGGACTTTCACACACGACATGGCAAACTCCTCAAGATCACATCACCAATCCGTCTAGGATTGCTAATCCAAGAGTAATAAGGTTGAAGAAACATGGATCACACACTCTCAAACAGACCTACAACTGAAGAGGAACACGCCAGCTACGCTAGCATAAATTCAAATTTTCTACGTGAACACACCGGACAATCATGCAAGTAGGGGATCACAGATTATGACCCTTGACGCGCGGTTGAAGTGGAAGTCGAGTTGAATAAGCCGGTTCTCACGTCATGCGCGTCGTGGTACAAAAGTAGTCATTTACGTTCTCACCGAACGTCTCTTCCTCGCGGTCATCGTACGCGTGTCGATGTGGTCATCATGCGTAAAGGAAGTAGACGTGGTCGACGTGCTTTTGGGGCTTTGCCGATTAGCACGTCTGCAGGAGCAGCTGCACCTCTAAGTTATCCACACGTCCAGGGTTGGAACGTCATGCGTAGGCGTGCTAGCACCTCGTCGTGTGGCTAGATTTTCCTTGGGAACAGGAGGGGTGCGACAGCCAGGGTTCTGGGTGGACTGATTCGCATGACCACGCCGCCCCAGGCCTCTTCCTTGTATTGACATGCTAATGGGCTTCTACATTTGCATCCCATGACGACTCTAATTCCTACATGGATCCGTATCCGTGTGCGAAACTCACTAACAGATAAATTCATTAGGCATGTTACAACCCGTTAAGTGTGTGATCCGTTCGGTTCATGTGCAAGTCGGTCGTGGATCCAAAAACCCGTTTTTCAAACCACAAGTCAATAGCGGTCCCTGGCAATACGTGACCCTCGACTCAAATGCACTGAATAATTTTAATCGGCTGAACCTTGATACACTCACATACCAGTCAAGCATAAGACAAAATGTGTGTCATTCTTGTGATAGCTCAACCATTCACTCGTCAATGTAATTGATATAAGTTGTGATTAATCATTAATCACATGTTACAGTGGCACACTTTCCTTATCCATCCATACCGAGGGCCTAGAGGTATCTCTCTTGTTATCAAGGAGGTGCAAATTCCATATTGATTTATTACACCCCTGCACCATATATCGTGACATACCTTTAAATTATCTTTATAGCTACCCACTTTATGATTATCTAGGTCTAAGGACCATACAGGTGTAGCACTTAAGACAATAATATGATGGCACTTTTAAGATAACAATCTCAGTAGTGTCTTGGAGCAGGTCAATCCAATCATCCATGTCTCTAACATGCGTCCATAGTATTGATTTGATATCTTTATCGATGGTATGTGAAATAATATCATCAATCAATACATGTGCTGGTCACATCATTATCGCTCCTCGTAATGATATGAATCAGAGATAAGCATTGATAATTGTGTTTCACAACTAAGTCGTACTTGATAAAAAAAAAGTCATGACATTTATTTAAGGAACCGATAATCAAAGTTATCAAAAGTACATGAATAAAAACATATTAAATCATCTCATATGATTGGCATATTCCCATCAACAATAGCATTGGAGAAATAAAGAATTGCCTTTTATGGATATGTGGACTCGATTAAGAAATAAGTCTATAGATTGGCTTGACTATGAAAGAATGAAGCTCACCCTTCCTGAGGGAGAGGGTTTCCACAACCTTAAATAGACAAGGATGCGAGATTCTAACCATCTGAGACCTCTCCTAGCCGTCGATTAGAAGACAAAGACCCTTTTTTGAGAAGGACTATCAAAATTGTTTTTGCAACAGACATTTTTAAAGGCAAATCAGGGCAACAGAGAAAACTTAGTTTGCGACGGACATATTTTTAGGAAATTTCCTCACACGATGGACTGTTCTTTTAGTAAATACAGCTGAAAATCTTAACTTTCAAACCTTCGTGAAGAGGCTTGGAAAATCCATTATGCTTACAGAATCATCAGCAGGATCTTCATATTTCGTTCTCTATATCCCTTCTTTAAATTACTATTCATTTCCTATATCTTCATAATCTCCGATAGAGTCTCTATCCTAAAAAAGATATAGAGATCGTATAGAGAGTCTTTAAATATAGAGACTATGAGAAGAGTCTCCAAAGTTAGAGACTATCATAGAGATTATGTTGGATGGTATATGGAGACTAAGGTTGTCCGCAATAGTGTTATAGGGCACCTGCTAAAAATGCTCTTTGTTTGATCAGTTGAGACATACATCTATTATAAAATAACCAGTTAAAAAACAAAGAGTTCACCATTTTAACAATAAAATAAACAAATAAGTTGATAAGACAAGCAAAGAAGCTCTTATTAAAAGATGTATGTTCTAAAACATACCCACTTCCTCTTTCATGGTCTTCGTCAGGCACCGCTCGCCCCCTCCTCTGATCAACCCATATAATTTTTTGTGCTCCTGCTTAATTTGAAATGCCAATAAGTTAGGGTGTGTTCTTATCAGCTTATTTCATTTATTTGACTTATCTGTCTATTTACATTTTGTGAGTAAATTTTTTACTTTTATAAAATCTCTACAACACAAACTGAACGAAGTCGATCAGACTCTTGAGGCTACCTCAGATAACCAAATTGATAGATAAGTAAAACAAGTAGATAAATCAAATAAGATAAGCTGAAAAGAACGTGCCCTTAATATTATAGTATCTTTCAATAAAAATATACGCTTGATCTCAATGATTTCTTCATGTATGTTCTTTTTTATTTTCATACTGTTGGTTAGGTTGGCCCTCCATATGCTTATAAGTTTGAACGCAATCTCCTCTAGCAAAGCCAATCAATGCCGCTTAGCGTCCCTTTCCTCCGGGGAAAAAGGATGTATATAAGTACTGGGTTATTTGATTTACACCTCTTTCAATTGTTTTAAAAAGGTTAAGCCGAATACAATCTTTATACTTGCAACACAGATGTACTAATCATTTGAGGTACTAATCATTATTCCCTTTCAAATGCTTGTGTTGTAGTGCATATGAGTATTTGGTGATCAGATTATTATACTTGCAACACAGACAGACGTACTAAGATCATCCTTAGAACATTTTTATAGATAGTCTCAGTCTTTATACCCATCCAACAGAATATCTATCTCAGTCTCTAAATATAAAGATTCCCTCCCTAGAGACTCTTTGTATCTTTTTAGTGGTAGAGACTCTATTGGAGTGGACAAAAATATAGGGAGCAAATAGTGATTTAGAGAAGAGATATAGAGAATAAAATATAGAGAATCTGCTGGCAATGCTCTAATCATTTTAGGTTGTAGTCCAAACAAACCCATGCCACCAGCAACGTAGTAGCTATTTTTTAAATACTAGTACAATACCCGTGCTCTGCCACGGATCATAAAGGGATGAAAGAAAAACATAATTCGTAGAAAAATATATAGACATGAAATGTGATTTGAAAGGAAGACATTATATATGTGACATCATTTCAGATCGAGAGTATAGCACGTTACATGATGTAGCATGGATCGTTTAGTTCGGATCACAGCATCAAGAATAATCTATCCATCAGCCCATGCTTTGCTATGGACGTTTAAAGGAAAGGGAAGAGTACATGAATGATAAACAAAAACATAAATTGAAATATTATTTGACATAAATATTTTTGGTCACCAACCACCACAGTAACCAAATTTAGGAACCAACAAAAGAAATAAAAAATACTAAATCACCTAACACTATAACCAAATTTATGAACCATCAGAAGAAATAAAAATACTAAATCACCTAAGCATTATGACATGATAGTCACAAAATTCAAACATGTGGCTGTGAATATCAATCACAAATACAAAAGATCTGATCAAGCATGTCCATTTAAATTGTAAATATATGAATTGTGAACGAACAAATAAAGTGCTTTACTAATACAATGCCCATGCTTTGATACGGAGCTTTCACATGAGCGAAGTAAATTAACAGCATATACGAACATAAGACAATCATTTATTTGTCATATGAAATTTTGGTCATGATCACCAAGATTGTATAAGAAACAAATAATAATATGAAACTAATTGGATAGATAGATATATATAGAGAGAGAGAGATAAAGATATATCATTTCATTAGGCTGTGGCCTGCCTCAACGTGCCAGAATAGTTTACAACAAGTAGCATACATGTTTTGTGTTTTAGAAATTGAAACAAAAAATCAAACAAAATCCTAGTTTGCCAAGGAAACATCAAGCCGGGACTCTATTTGTACATCTATATATCAGCACGATTATCCACATTCCAAGCACACAAACACAGGCGCATCTGATATATTGCAGCTGTGCAAGTATTCATTCCGTTGGTTTGAATTTTGTATTCCTTCATCTGAGCATGAAATGAATTAATGTTGGGGACAAAACTCACCAAATAATGTAATGACATTGGTGACACTGGAAACCTTTCACCTAGGGCACAGGAACTGATATTGAGATTGGGTTTGACAACTCTCCACGGCCAAAGGTGGCAGCACGCCTTATGTGTTGTTCCCTACCAATGAATGATCAACAACAGTCGAGGTACTCTCCAATGCCATGACTGATGGCATCTGGCTTCTCTGGCATATCTTGACGATCAGGCTTGCTTTCTTCTTGGCGCGCTTCGTTCCACTGAGCATGATGTTTTGTACTACTGTGTTCAACCCTGGTATTCTTGCCACCCTCTGCACCAGCGTTAAGCCACCACGACGACATATCACATATAAAGCAGGCACATCATTCTCCTTTCCTTATACTACCCTTTTCCTTTGGCACTGCCATAGAAAAAAAAAATGGCACATGTAGCAGCTTCAAATTTAAAACAGTCCATTGCTTCTATTCAAATTCAAGCATGAACTTCCCCTCAATGCCACTGATTTGCCTTGCTGTTCAAATTTAATAATATTATGTGTTTTCTAGTTTTTATCTCATTTTCATGCGACACAATAGGAACCATTGATTTTGCAATAAAATTTACGTCCCAAATTTTAAAAATTCACTTCCAAACTTGGCTATGCATTACTTTCTGAATCCATAGAATTTTTTTCTCACAATTTTATGGATTTTCTACTACTTTTTATGAATTTCCTATTCTATATGCTTTGAGAGTCCATTTCTCACAATATCATGGATTTGGTCATTTCATGCAGATGGAGCAGGGTTTGAATATAAATTCTCAAATTGAGAAATTGAAAATTTTTGCCCTGTGAAACAAAGAAAGAAAGGTGAAAACCAGCATATATAGAACTTAAAGTTGACCAAATCTGCAAATTGGCTTTCCAGACCACTTACCTTTCAGATTCAAGCTTAAATTTTCATAATCTGACGGGGCGAGTCCAATACCAACCCTCTCAGCTGCAGATAGTTCAAGTTCATTTGATAATGTTTGAAGAAATCCATCACTGACAGGAACTGCCTCAGTGCTTCACAAAAACTGGTGCTGAAGTATGATTTATGCAGGCAATTT
>SPJY01027863.1:1850929-1907629 GCA_005191435.1 Raddia distichophylla | reverse complement strand
GTGGATCGTCATGTCATCCCTTGTACGCTTGTGGCAGCAAACACACTTAGTGCATGGGCATAGGGATTTTCCTTCAACAATAGCATTAGGCAATGAAAAAGCATGATCTACAAATTTTTCTAAGCCTCTGTCCAAGTGGGAGTGACAAACATGCCTTTTCTTTCACTGTACATCCAACCTCTGCTTTCCTCCATCAGTTTATTGCCTAATAATGCAGCAAAACAAAATTTATAATATCAGATTTACAAGAAGCAAAATATAATCAAGTAAAATCTAAATGCTCTATGTGTTAACATGAGAACACATGCAAGCTTTCTGTCCAGACTATCAGCTAAAAAGTAAGGCTCATTTTCAATATATTAATAAGTATATGGTGACTCATGAACATCAGAATCAAGAACTAAGCACGAAAATGTTTGTTGTCAGTAGTTTAATTCTAAACCATCAGTAAATTTGGGAGCTAGCTAGTTGATCATGACATGAATCTACTGTAATTCTTTAGCTATACTAACCTGAGGAACAGATACAGATGAGAACAGTGGTAAGGTTATCCTATGTGTATCATCTCTGGACGAAGCTACCTATACAATATATATTCTAGAGAATTACCAACTTGTATCTGAAGCAAAGACAAAATATTAGAAACTTTCTAGTAGCATTGTACCTTGCCGAGGAAGAAGAAGGGCGCGACGGAGGAGGCCGGCCTCGCCGGCGAAGAAACCGAGCGGCGGGGGAGGGAGGCGGCGCGGGGAAGCCGGCGCAGGGGAGGCGACGCTGGGGAGGCGGCGCGGTGGAGGCGGCGCTGGGGAGGGAGGCGGCGCGGGGAAGCCGGCGCAGGGGAGGCGGCGCGGTGGAGGCGGCGCTGGGGAGGCGGTGCTGGGGAAGCCGGCGTAGGGAGGCGACGCTGGGGAGGCGGCGCTGGGGAGGGGGCGCGGGGGAACCGGCGCTGGGGAAGCCGGGGCGGGGGAGGCGGCGCCGAGGACCGGCAGGGAGGAAGGAGAGAGAAAGAGGCGATGGATGTTTGGTGGAGCCGTGGAGGGAGGGGGAACCCGTGGGGAGAGAGGAGAGAGGAAGGAGAAAAAAAGAAAAAGAAAGAAAAGAAAAGGAGAAAAATAAAAGAGAAAAGGAGAAAAAGGAAATTGATTTTTGATTTTGATTTTTTATATGGTTGCAAATAAAATGTCTGAAATGAAATTTTAAACAAGTAAATTAAATATGGACTAATAGATATATGTCGTTAGATAATCTATGATTAACCACATGCTTAATTATTGGGGTGCTTGATTGATTCATAATTATACGGGGTTTTTGATAAATTGTGTGGCAGGCATCCAAACAGTTGCCACAGAATTTTTAGACGAGCCTGACCTTAGCCGTGACAGCAAACCAAACATCAGCTAAGTTTAGGCGGTTTAGTCATGCCACAACTGTGGCAAGTTGCTAACCTTAGGCTAGGCAATATGAGGCGAAAACCAAATAGGCCCTAAACCTTCAAATAATGCACAAATCCAAGAAAAGAAACGCCAATTTTCTTGCAACAAGAAACCTGTGCGAAAGGCATGAAGGTAATATGCTATTTCGAATCTGGAGTTCCCCAACCTTGATATGTATTCCTCTATGGCCACTGGCAAAAAAGGTGAGCGGCGCTGGCACAGAAATAGGCTTGTGGCATAGTGGGGCAGAGGGCGACGCCGGCAGGGGAGGCGGGCGACGCCAGCAACGGAGTTGGGCTGCGACGAACGTGGGGTAGAGGACGGGGCGGCGATTGCTACGACGGCTATAGTGGCGGAGGCAGCAGAGGAATGTCCTCTGAACACCTAATGGACGGAATAATTAGACATCAATTAGACAATAAATGAATGATTTATCATTTGACTTTAATCTTTGAATTAATTTTTTAATTCCTATTTACTAATTACTATTTTATAATCACCTGTGATCTGAATCTGATGCTGTCAGCTGAGGGATGAATCGCGATGGGTGATCCCGATGGCCAACGGAGGTGATCCAAGCCAGGACGGTTGAAGTTAGAAGAGCACGCACTGCCATGATGAACTGATCTGCCGTCTGCCGAAGACGTGAAGTGGTGAACGTGATTAGATGATCTATCAGCCGCCGTCGCCTGCGTTACTGTGTTGGCGTCTACTCTTCGTCTCTTTGTGAGCTTTGCTTGATGGGCCTCCGGAAAGGCTGCGGCCAGGTGTTCATACAGAACTAATATGGCATCTTTACTTCAACATACCAATATCCATGGCCACCTATTATTGATCCAAGGGCAATATAGAAGAACTCATACTTAGCCGAGTGCTTGCCTTCCCCATCGGTAATAGCATAGGATGGCCGAGTGTTGAGCTCACCCCCACGGTAAATGTGTTTTTTCGTTGGCTATTGGTTATGAATATCCGAGTGTGCTTCTTCTCCGTTGGTGATTTTATGCAATAGCCGAGTGTTACAAATGTACACATGGTAACGTGTATTTCACCGTTGGTAACTGTTTCAATGACCGAGGGTTGTACTTCCACACACGGTTTGCAATGACCGAGGGTTGTACTTCCACACACGGTAAAGATTTCCCCCTGTCGGTGATTTCGTCAAATGGCCGAGAGCCACTAACGCACTCTAGGTAAATGGCCTGCCCCGTCGGACAAAGTAATAATTACCGAGTGTTCTCAACGTAACCGTCGGAAAACTACAAACCGTCGGCCACTTTTTTCTTTACCGAGGGTCCGTAGGATTTGCCTCTTTACGCTCGATAAATGTTACATTTCTAGTAGTGTTTTTTCCAAAATATGATTTTCAGCTTTATAAGCAAGCTTAACCAAATGAGAGAGTGAGTTATAGTTTTTATTAATAAGAATGTTCTTGATTTCTTGATTAAGCCCTCTCAAAAACCCAAGTTCAGTAGCTTCCTCACATTCATCTAAACCACAGCTCAACAAAAGATTTTGCAATTGTCCAAAGTAATCCTTAACACTTTTTTTACCTTGTTTTAAACGTTGAAGTTTAGTGTTGAAGAAATCAGTATGGTAATCAGAAACATACATATCTCTCATAAGTCTCTTCATGGTATTCCAGCTATGAGGTTGTCCCTCTTTTCTAGTATTCCACCATATTAACGTAAATCCATTTAGCACACTAGTGGCAGCCTTAATCTTTTGTTTTTCAGACAAGTCATATTTTCTAAATTCATTGTCAACCGCAATTTCCCAATCAATATAAGTTTTAGGATCATATGTAATACTAAGAGGAGGCAAGATACACTTTAGATTATCTTGTTCATGATTTGTAGATGGTGCATCGTTCTTATTGCTCCAGCTAGCCTTCCTTGCAAAATGATGAGAGCCCTCGTGAAAGTTGTGATTCAATTCTCGCTTGATCGATGCATTTAGTTGCTTATCGCCAGTAGTGATAATTGCTCCATTCTCACGATATTGCTTGGAACCATTATGTCCATAATACCCTGTCATGGTTAGTAGCAAACAAGGATAACACACAAAAATATGTGAAACCCTATCAACTACTAGGTGCTGGAAATATTGAGGGTCACATCTCTCAAGCTCTTATCAAGTTCTTACCAATTCTTACAAATATAGCAAGTGGTGCAACTGGTGGCTGGTTCGTGATAAACCGATCTCAAGTGCGAGTAAAGCGATTGCAAGGCTATCACCTGTATGGTTAGTAGAAAGTGGAGCTTGGATAGGCTATGTATGAGTAAGAATGAAAACAATCAGCTAATTTCAGATTTGCACAAATTGAATAAGTATTCAAACTAGCACATAGCCTATGTTGCTGATCAAACAAAGATGAATAATAGGTTTAAGCAAGTATGCGGAGATAACAAGTGCTAGACACTCGGCAAGTCACGGATTTACACTATGGAACAAGAAAACACAAGATAGATCAAATTTTGTAGTTTGCTGTTTTTTCGCCCACAAGATAGCAGGTTGGTATTTTGGCCGTAATTTTTTTGTCAGGTGCCTCTTTGCTTATGAAATTTTTTCACTTATTCCTGAAAGCTGTTTCAACAACTTTTGTTTTGGGCCAACTTTCTGAAAATGAACAGAGAATTTCGCACAAAATTCACAAGTGGGCTGGTCTGCAAATTTCAGGACAACAACAAGGTCTGAATCAAACATCCATAACTCCTTGGTTCTTTCATGTATGGGGTTCAAAATGGGCAGGATAATTGAACAACAAGTCATGGATCTTCTCCTTTTGGTTTCACTCAAAAAGGAAAGGGAGATGAGAGATATGGCGTTTTTTGTGACGACTGCAGAAATGAAAATTTTTTGGACAAGATTAATGGTTTGTTTTTTGGTGTTTTTGGGGTTGATTTTGAGATGGGGAGATGAACAAGAAGATGAACAGCAACAAGACAACACTAGAACGAACACAAACTTAAATTAACAAACTGAAATAACCAATTGAAAATGCACAAAGGGGCAACAATCTTTTTGTAGGGCAAATATTTCTGGACTATAGGAAGAACACAAACAACTAAACAAGATACAAACTCATCGGTCAACCGTCGATACCAAATTATGCGCTCACGGGTTCCTGATCTTCCGGTGAGAGGATAACTTCGATTTGGGCGGAGGATGACTTTGACGATCCGGCTACAAACCACGCAAGAGTAAGCGCCCGCAATCGCTAAACCACACTCCAGATTGTTATCAACCGTGCGAAAGCCCAGATGACCTGACCACGAAGGTCTACCCTTGCAAGCAATCAAGAACTCACAAGAACAAGGATAAAGCACACACTCGAACTGAGGTTCTGAAGCTAAGAATCGATTGGTCAACCGACACAAGGGATTTCGAGAGTGTTTCTCCAATCTGGAAGACAACAACAATTTAACAAAACTTAAGGAGAAAAGGGAGAGGTTTGTCCTATATATAGAGCAGGAAGATGACTCTAGAAGGTGTTCTCATGCAGCAGGAATACATGGGGACTCAGCCCAAATTAATGGTGACGCAGCACCCAAGAAGAGCAAAAGACTAGTTCCGTCCACGAGATGTTTTTGACTGCTGCGGCCAGCTCACTTGGAATTTGAAAGTGAAGTTGGATCCGTTGGAAAGATGGCAAAGTTATCTTTCCAATGAGTGCTCACACGTCCTAAACGGAGTCCGTTTGCATTCTCTTTGTCGTTTTAAAGTCAGAGAGGTCATTGAATGTCGAGTGGAATCCCTTTGCATTTCCACCATGCTTTATTGCTCTTGTTGGTGAATTAATACCTCCAAGCTAGTCTATGCCCAAGTTCCTAAGTACAAGAATATTATTAGACAGCGGTCTATTCTCATAATTTGAATTATGTAACCCGAGAAACGAATTCACCTGATAGTTTAATTGTCGCGCGCGGGCTCAGGTAATTGTTCCTTGAATGTAGGTCGTTGGCTGCTAGTCGTAGTTTTTTATCATTGGTGCCTTGGATGTATCCGATGTAGCGATGTTCTCATCGTTCATATCATGAATAATACATAACATGAATATTACACATGCATTTCCACTAGCGTAATACATATAATTAATATTGCACATCAAAATTGGACAAAAAAAACAATACTACATTTTAAGAAGTGGAGCCACTGCAAATCGAATGTCCGATCTAGGGGACGCTTGTTCCAAATAGTGACAACCTATTGCGAACATATATAATATGCTACTGGAACATACACATTGTAGCGTTGCAATATTTGGTTGTACATGTTGTTTTGCTGATTGAACATGTAACATGAACTCATCGAAAGAAACAAACAACTATTGAAACATGTCAATAAAATTGATATAACATGCAAAAAAACTGATGTTATATGAAAAATGACTTGACGGAACATATTGAGACATATGTCGTGACCCCGTTACTTTTACAGGAATGAAACACCACGAGACTATACTAGTCCCAGGCTAATATATCATGATGGACAATAAGGTGGAATCATCGCAGTGCATTTAATTAAAGTGAAATACAGATAAAATGTGCTATCATTTATTACAAGAGGAACTGGCATTCAGTTTATATAGTCCATCAAGATTAATTAACATTAAATATTATGAACATCAGAGTAGCAGAAATTTACAACCGTGATAAATCCCAAGGAGTCGACCCGGCCACTTCTCTAGTCCAGCTCACCCCGTCAGGGCCCTCCTGATCCTAACCGAAATCTGAGTACAAATATGTCCGCGAGAAATTTAATAAGTACGTGGCTACCCAGAAAGCAATTCGTAAGTATGTATGTAAGTACAACGACGGGGAGTAGGTTATTTTACCCCAAATCTAATTCTATTCAAATTTTAGTTGACAAATTTTATTAAGTGAATGCATGATAATAACTAGTATCAAGAATCATCAATGGATGGTGCGTTTTACACCAGGCCAATGCCAGCCTATTTTAGTCAAGTTTAATAATTGAAAAGGGGTGGATCTACAAGTGCAAACCTCTCACCCCATCAATGACCGTGGACACGGCTATCATGATAGTTTTAACTCTACAGAGTATGTACAAATTTCCCCACAATCCCCGTCTTACCCAATAGGAAATATGGCTTTTCTAGCCTACTACACCTACTACTTCGTCCGCCCTCTCTTTTGGTTTCCCGGGCCCCGCCGGTGCCTGCCTCGGTAGTGCACCTACTACTTCTGGGTAGCACCCGGAGTCGTTCCCTAATTAATCCATTCGGTCTTAGGGATGCATCTACCCCTCAGGTATGGTCGCGAGACTCACACTAGGGCAATGATGACGAAACGTAACTGCACAATCTACGAGAAAGTGGTTAGTGGGTTTCATAGGATACTAAGTCAAGGCCAAAGGCACAAGTGGCTATACGGTAAGGTTTGGTCTAGTAATACACAAGCTTAAGTCCTTATTAGAGGAGACCCTCGAATCTCCACCACAGTCCCAAAACCAACACTGTCGTTTGCCCTAAGCAATCTACACTAGTTTTCGTTTGTTTAGGTTTTAACTAAAAACACCTCGCGAAGCATACGCCTCACAATGCAGTCCTATACATCTAGTCAAGGATAGGCTAGGGAACATAGTAACGGGTTCACAAAAACGGCTATGGCACATTAACAGAATATTAATATGTTTACGAACTCACACACTAGTTTACATGCATGCAACCAGTTCAAACAGGAACTATATAATTTAAATTATAAAATTAGGAGAGGAATATGTATCTATACTTGCCTTCAAAGAACTCCGCGCTTCGCGAGTCCAACACCTGCACCTGGCAATAGTTCACACAGCAATCGCACCCACGGTTATTGCAGAAAACAATTCAAGGCATAACAGCAAAATTAGTACAGAGAAAATAATTACTAAAAATATAAAAAATTAGGATTAAACCGTAATTTTTAGTCTCTGTAATCACCTAATTTAGAGTTACGGAGCTCACTAAATAATTCGAGAAAGTTCCGAGTTAAATAGAAAACTCTACGAAAAAAATCATTTTAACCATAATTGGGCCGAACCGATGATCCGATCCACCTCTTCTCTCTCTCTCTCCCCCTATGCGCACGCACGGCCCAGCCGTCCCAAATGGCCCGGTTCGGCGTGGCGTTGCTATGGCTAACAGGTGGACCCTCGGGTCAGTGTCACAAAGCGACTGACGAGTGGAACCCATAGGGCGGGGGCGACGGTGGGGATGCCGACGTAGCGGGTGACGTGGCGACAGCTGGCAATGATGTGGCATGACGCGTGGCAGTGGGTGGGTCTCGGATGATGATGTGGCAAGACACGTGGCAGTGGGAACGATGCGAGTGATGACGTGGTTGTCACGCAGGAACGATGCGGGTGATGACGTGGTTTGACACGTGCAACCAACAGGTTGCGCGGCATCAGTGGCGAGCATTAGTTGATAGTTGCGTGAGGAGTATGCTGGCACAGCATCCGATTCCAGTCTTCCAGATGCCAAGCATTCCTCTTTACGGAGAGATAGGTGGAGTTTGAGTGAAAAGTTTTTCCATGAACATACCAGCATGTCTCGGCCGGACATCTGAGTGCATTCCCTCTCCCTTGATGGTACTCTACTACCTGCGGTCAAGGTTTTGATTTTTGGTTTCAAAAAATGGTATTGTCTAATAAATCCGATGTTCAATTTCATCAATCATTTTTACATACAAATTTAAATTTATCAAACAAATATCCAGACATTCAAATTTCTAGAAAAACAAACAAATGCATTTAAATAAAACAAAAATTCATACAAAGTACAAATTTTTCGTCGACTTGGAGATTTAGATCCTGACCCGACATGCTGGTGCCAATCATACCCGACAACCGGGTTGCGTTCGAATTGGGTCCCTGTATCAAGTTTGGTCAGGTCTAGGTTGACTGCTGCCCCGACCCAACCAACCGCTCTGCTTTGCACGGCAAATTTGATTATTTGTCACTTGTTAACCGGATTTTGTATATCCAACGCCGTATTAGCAGGATGAAGATATTAGAATATAAGATAGAGAAATATAGGGAGAAATAAAATAATGATGGAAAAATAAATGAACAGTGATAATATAGTTCATGAATAAGAATAGCATTGGTCGCACACTTGCCCCAATTTGAAAAGGCGACCTGTCGTGCCTGGTTCACGTTACTGGGTCCGGCCTAAACCCTGAAATCTCTGCACTGCCAAGCTTAACCAACTGGAACTTCACGGGAAATTTAGTTATTTGTCACTTGTTTCGAGTGGCTTCGATAAAATGCTACTCGTCTCTCAACGACATGTGGGATCATGTGTGTCTATGACATTGGTGTAGAGTGACATTTTTGCAAAGCCACTTGTTGAGAGTGGCAAGTAACCAAATCTCTCACGTTGCACGCCCCCTCTAAAGGAACAACGCACTCATAGATAAAAGCGCAACACACCTCTCCATTAGACATAGCTCACTTCCCACCTAATATTCAAGGCCCACCACTAGCCCCATGATTTGAATGCACCAGGCCTCATAGCCTCCCCTGTACCTCATCTTACTTGTCATCGTGCCACGCCCACGACGTGTATGCCACCCACCTCCCTTCTCCCCTCTAGCCTCCACCTGCCCTTGCGGCGACACGATCACACCTTCCTAAGAGCCGTCGCGACTTCCTCTACCCAACCCATGACAACAACGATGGCTTTCACCTCCCCAATCCCATGACGGCAGCTTCTGGCCCCATAATGACGGTGACAGCAAGCTCCTTCCCCATGATCCAGGTTCTCCAGATCTCCTCTCCCTCACGGCCTCACCTCCTCTTCTCGGGTCTAGGATAGGTTGGGGACCTGGCGGGTTGGGTCGGGTCTAAGGCAGGGTATGCATTTGAGATTCTTGATGTAAACAAGGTCAGGTCAGATCAAGGCACTATCCAATTCGACCCATCTATGCCACCGTTGGACTATTCCACTTTGGAGCTTTAGGCCCTATTAATTTGATTCAAAGTGGGTTATAGTTATTTCATTAGAAAACTAATTTGGCCCTTTTGTCTAGTTTTTTTATATGATGAGACCACTTAAAAAGCTTGTAATAATAATATAACCGTGTGGACCAGTTTCGATACAACTTAACATTCTATTTATTTCAACTCACTCATTTAATCATTCAGCTCAACCAATCTAATCATGATCTAAATCAGATTAAATGAAAAGTTTTTATAATAAGCCATGTGTAGTAGCACATCGCCGCCAGGTGGATCTCCATATTTCGTTCTTTATATCCTTTTCTAAATACTCCATCCTTTTTTTGTTTGACACTTTGACTTTTGAACACGCTTTTAACCGTTCGTCTTATTCAAAATTTTAGTGCAAATATGAAATAATATAAGTCATGCTTCAAGTATCTTTAATGATAAAACAAATCACAAAAAAAATGATATTTACATAGTTTTCTTAAATAATACGAATGGTCAAAGGCATGTACAAAAGTAAAAAACGTCAAACATAAAAAACAGAGGGAGTAATTATTTGTTCCCTATATTTTCATAATTTTCAGCAGAATCTCTATTTTTAAAATGAGATAGAGATCGTACCGAGAGTCCTAGGTACGTAGAATAGGAGGAAAAATCTCTAAATTAGATACTAACCCAGAGACTATGTTAAATTAAATATAGAGACGATTTTTTGTGCTGAAGCCGACGGCGAATTCGTCTCCTGTATTTCGGCTCCTTTTGTGCTCCTGCTTTTTTGCGGCCGTTTCGCCGTTCACAATGCCCCCTGGCGTCTCCAATCGGTTCTTGGTCGATGCAGCCGTGAGATCCATGTCACCTGACCCCTGCACCGCGGCAGCGTCGTCGTCGGCCGTCGGCGGCGCCGCTTGCTCCTCCACGGAGGAGGCGACGCCGCAGCCGTCTCTGGAACGAAGGGAGGAGGAGGAGTCAGAACGGACGGAGGGGAGCGCTGCCGCCGTCGCCATGGAGAAGCTCTGTGAGGCGTCGCTGTGTCGAGTAGAGGCGGCGGCGGAGCTGGAGGATCACGAGGAGGAGGAGGACGAGGAGGGGGAGGACGAGGGGAGAGCGGGCGAGGCCATCGACCTGGGCCCAAGGATCAGCATCAAGGGCCAGCTCGACAAGGACAAGGTGAGATCAATCAGATCATCCTCACTTCCTTTCGATTCAGCTCTTCTTTGATGCAATTGTTCAGCTGTACTTTCTTTCGCTTCTTGGGGGTTTCTTCATGCTCATTTGTTGCTTGATTAGCAGTCTCCTTGGTGCTTAATTAGCTTGTTAATCTCTCACTTTCTGAGCTGCTTGTTGCTGATATTGACGGCGGCGTTGTTAATTGGTAGGATGATGAGAGCCTGAGGAGATGGAAGGAGACGCTGCTGGGCACCGTGGATTTGGACCTTGTGGGAGGTACTGCACTCCTACTGAGAAAACAACTTTGCATCATACACATCAAGCTTCACCAAAAACTCGTTCCAAATTTACTTCCTGTTCTTTTCTTTTGGTTGCTTCCTTTGGATACAATGCATATGACGCGATGGCCAAACGGAGTTGCTTTCCTGTTAATTGCTCTCAACTTTGGGATTCCTGATGGGGTCCACAATTGCATCGGCACCTAACACTTTTTTGTAAAAAAAAAAAGACGAACCTGACCTACTGTGGGCTGTTCTTATATTCCTTTCACTTAACTTGATGCCATAGCTAGTGATCTCACCAATTTCTAACGAATATATCTAGATTACATATACATGCTTGATCTAGCCGCCAAATAATCTTTTCCCTTGTGTACTGTGTTCTCATCACAATTAAACATGTCATCATCATTTGTCACTTTGATCACACGAATCAAAATTTCTAATTCATGAAGTTAGTTTGTACAGATCGAGATAAAAAAATGTGAAATAATATAATTCACAAGTGTTTTGGGTAAAAACTATAAATATTTCAATGTTTGGATTTATGTTTTAACAATGAGAATATATTGAGTCGCAAATCCTTTACAGTAGCAAATAATAAATTTTTCAAAAGACCGCAACTTTTCCATTACCCTATAGAATTCCTTGTCTTATCTTTCACTGCTGGTTGCACGTTAAGATTCGTGCGTACCACCCCACCTCTCTCTCTCTCTCGTTCTTTTAAAAACAAACCTTCAAAATTTTAAATTTAGAGCAACCAATCTGTCGACGGTTGAGATATCGGTCTCAAGTCAACCAAGGTTCTTTAGAAGTGAGATAGGAGACTGAAACTAGGAGAAGGCACTTATGAAACTTACACCTATACTAGCGAAACTTGGTCATGTGCTGATGAAACTTGGCCGTGCTGATGAAATCTGATGAAACTTAGATGAAACTTCGATGTAACCTGATGAAACTTGGATTGGCCTGATGAAACTTGAAGAAACTTGGATTGGCCTGATGAAACTTGAAGAAACTTGAATGAAACCTGTTAAAACTTAATGAAACTTGATAGTTCGGCAAAGTTTAACGAGTATGAAACCCAAGTTTCAGTAGGCGAAACCCTAGTTTCATTAGGTAAGTTTGTGCATTTATATGGCAACATATATCTTGTTTTGTTCGTAAAAATACGAGGAACACGTTGGTGCAAACGGTTTGTAAATTAGAGTAATCAGTCAAAATTTATGGCCATTTAAAAGGAAAAATGCTTGTGGGACCCGCCTTGCATGCTACAGTGCCACCCCTGTGCAGCAAGGTGGCTCGCCAGGCGCGCTCACGGTCGCTCGAGCCGGTCCGGAACGCGCCGGCCGTGCGGAGCCAAGCCTTTCTGTATAAAATTCCTTGTCTTGTCTTTTGCTGCTGGTTGCACGTCAAGATTCATGCGTACCACCCCACCTCTCTCTCTCTCTCACTCGTTCTTTTTAAAAAAAACTTCAAAATTTTAAATTTAAAGCAACCAATCTTTTTTCATCCTCTTCTTCTTGTCCCGAACCGGGCACCACCGCGCTGCCAACACATCGCTGCGACCATCGTGTTGGCCTCGTGCGAATATGGCAGCCAATGCCGAGCGTGGCTAGGGCGGTGGTCACCGACGGTGGCAGTACGTGCAGGCTGCCAAGAAGGAGAAGAGGAAGGGATGGGAAAGAAGAAGGGCCTTATTAGTGCAGGCTGCCATGAAAAACGACGATTTGGCGTGCCCTGCGCAGTGCAGCATTGCTGCCATCCTCTGATACCAACTATCTGTAAACGGAAGTATGTAGGTCAAATATTTGCGCAAAGCTCCTGTCGACGCTTTGCCGCACCACCATTCCATTTCCATGCATCTTGATGCTCTAGTCAAGGTATCTTCCACATATACAAGTGTTGGCCCATGGCAACGTCAGGCTAGTTACGCTCTAAAAAGTTTACAAAGATAATGATAGTGTCTCCCAACTGGTGCAAGGGCAGAGACAAGCAGCATGATGAACGCAGACTGCCTTCCTAGCTACTGGAATAATGTAGTCTCAGAAGCCATGGTCTCTGCCAAATGAGTACTGCTGAAAGAATTGGAACGATCGTGTCGATTTAACGTAATTGTTACTTTGGAAAAAATCGAACGACGTTAATTTTCCAGTACGGAAATTCTATGATGATTATTTTTTGATTAAAGAATTGTATGATGATTATCTATATTTATTAAACTAATTTTTGACCGATTTAATCAATTAGGTATGATGGGTTCAAATATGGGTTTTATTTTATACCCATGGGTTTCAAATTTTGGATTCGGGTTTGGGTTTACTTTTACACCCATGGATACTCACGGGTACCCGAAAAGAATTATAAAAATTAAATATAATATAACATGTCACATGGTTATCAATAAATATGTATCGATGAAAGGATAAAGTATAAATATAAGTTTATATGTTAGAAGTTGATGAAATAATGTCATATATATTGTATTCAATATTGACACATAGACTAATTATGTATTTTGAGTTCGGGTACCTGTTTGGGTTTTGGGTACGGACGTGGGTTTATACCCATTAAATATTTCGATTTTGGGTATAGTTTTCGGGTTTTGGGTTGGGTACGAGTAGAGTGTACCCATCCCTATAAGCAATACTCGTCAACCTAATAATCAAAGCTAGAATTGAGAATGTTTCAAAAGTTTTGAGAAAAAACAACATAAAAAAGTCATAGCATTATTAAAGATAGGTAAATAATTTACGGTTTTATTAATCATCAAAGGACAGATTTTTAGACAAGTCTCGATTTTTTCACTTATATGGATGTTTTCGTTGAATGTTTTATGTGTTCTATTGAAGTGTTTGATTTATGACCTTAAAAATCGACTGAACATTAAATAACATAGTCGTTCGATGTCAAGTTAGTCTCATTAATTTAAGCCACTAACCTGTGAAAACAGTCAAAGCTTAGATTTGACCCATTGTGGGATGGCACTATGGCAGAGACGCTGGAGCCAGAGGTGAATATCACGAGCATGTGCATCCGGTCCCCCGGCCGGCCAGACATCTCGCTGCCGCTGCCAGTGGGTCCAGGCTCCAAGGAGTCGCCGTGGTTCACCCTCAAAGAGGGGAGCACTTACAGGCTCAAGTTCGTCTTCTCCGTCGGCGGCAACATCGTCTCTGGCCTCCGCTACACCAACGCCGTCTGGAAGACCGGCATCAAAGGTTCTCCTCCCGCCTCACAAGTTCAGAGGATTTGGTGATTAATTTGCCGCCCTATGTTTCTACTACACATGGGATCAGAACCACACGTCTCTCGGAGGCAAAAATCATCGAGTTCCCCTTGATCTTCGCAGTGGACAGCAGCAAGGAGATGCTCGGCACGTTCGGCCCTCGGCCGGAGCCGTACACCTACGTGACGCCGGAGGAGACGACCCCCTCTGGGATGCTTGCTCGGGGATCATACTCTGCAAGGACCAAGGTAAAGAAAAGATAATGCTCTGAAAACACTACCTGATCAAAAGATGAATCACCCGCACAATTTAGACTTTAGGGAGCGACGAAGCAGGCGTCTCATGTTTTTTTCTTGTATCAGTTCCTCGACGACGATCGGAAATGCTACCTGGAGATGAACTACTGCTTCGACATCCGCCGGGAGTGGCCGTCCAGCTGAGCCTGTCAGGCTGTGTGTACGTACGTGCATGTAGATCCTGATTCATGAGGACTAAGCAGAGGGGAGAGGCATCGACAACAACGCATGGTTGAATTGACTCCCTTTATATACTGTGCCGTGCCCCAAGGAACTGAAACCAAATAGAGATAGAGCTCTGGTGTCCCCGAGCTGGACTCCTCTTAAGGATTGGGCTAAAAGGCCATTAATGACCGTATGGACTGATTAATCCGAAATTAACTCTAACAGGTTAAAGTTTACGGTGAAAAACACACAGCTTTTTAAAAGGAAACCCCTTGCACTCACAATATAAAAAATTCCTGAAATTGATCAAAAGTTTTGGACATCATACAAATTCGTGGTTCTAGATGAATAGGTGGACCCAAATGTTTTTATAGAATTCATATCAACCCATTATAAATAAACCCATGAATTCAACCCAATTTTTTAAAACTCATATCAACCGGACATAGTCATCCTACTTTCACCCAGTCCAACCAGACCCGATCCATAAGCACGACTCAATTGGTGCTTTGTACGGATGTGTAGGTTGCATTGTTTAGGTCGGTGCTGAATGACATAGGTAGTCAGTATGTGTGAGTTTTATACATGTACGCAGCCAATCAGTATGTAACAAAACATAGGATCTTTAATAATTAATTAAGAGATAATTAATTAAATGGTTAAAAAGGAAATTATCTTTCTCTCTCTGGTAACGAACAGAAAAAGAAAGGAGCAGTTCGTTCGCATCGCACGGAAGGAGGGAGAAGATGCGCCTCGTCCAACCGACGCTACTCAACGGAAGAATGCAATGATCAGTGAACCAACGCAACCATTGGCAAAGAAACGTGTTGTTTCACCTTGTATAAAAGGGGAAGAACACCCCATTGTAATCCGCTGTTCGATCAATCAATAAAGTAAACAAACTTATACTCAAACACGTTATCAGCAACTCGACTCTGCCTCTGAGAAAGGAGATGGCTGATTTAAACAAAAAGGAATTTGCCGAACTTAACATCGACGGTAGTAATTACCTAACATGGTCAATGGATGTTAAGATTAATCTTGCTGCCCGTAATATTAGTGCGACTATAGAAGCTCCTGTTGAGAACGCACCAGCCATTCCGGCACATTATAAATATGCAGCATTACAGTACCTACGCCATCATATTCATCCCGACTTAAAATTTGAATATATGAAGACCCCTCAGTGCTTTGGAACTCCCTGAAGGAGAGATATGATCAACAACGATCAGTTATATTACCCAAGCACAAAGGGAATGGAGCCTTTTACGGCTCCAAGATTTCAAAACTGTAGCTGCATATAACTCTGCATTACACAAAATAATCTCTAAATTGAAATTTTGTAATAAAGAGATTACCGATGCAGAGAAAATTGACAAAACCCTATGTACTTTTCATCCCTCTATGCTGATACTGCAGCAGCAGTATCGTCAGCATAATTATGAAAAATACTCTGAGCTAATTTATACTCTGCTCCAAGCAGAAAAACATGACAAGTTGCTTATGAAAAATCATAACAATCGTCCGACCGGTTCAATGCCTGTGCCTGAGGCATATACAAATACTCAGAGGAATGGCAACGGCCATTTTAAAAATAAAGGGAAATGGAAGAAAAATAGGGGACGTCAAAATAACGGAATGGATAAAAGGGATTCTTTTTCTAAAAAGGATCAGGGCAACAAAGATCAAATTTGCTTTAGGTGTGGTACTAAGGGACATTGGTCTCGCAAATGTCGCACTCCTAAGCATTTGGTCGAATTATATCTTAAATCTATTGGGAAAGGCAAAAGACCACGCGAAGGAAAGACTGAAGCTCACTTTGCACAATTATTTATGAGGATGATGCAGCTTGTATAGCTCAAATGCAATCAGGTTATATAAAGAGTAATATGACTAAGCATATTGCTCCCAAATTCTTTTATCCTCACGAACTTCAGAAGAGTGGTGAGGTCAATATTTTGCAAACAAAGTCTTGCAAAAATTTAGTTGACTTATTCACTAAGTCTTTGCCTACTTCCTTGTTTCAAAAATATGTTCATGGAATAGGTAGTAGACGATTGCGAAACTTGCAAAATTCAGAGGAGCTAATATCTAAATATAACCAGGTTTGTATTTGATAAATACATGATCCTTTTTACCCAAGGGGGAGTGTTACGATTAATTATCTTTAATAATTAATTAAGAGATAATTAATTAAATGGTTAAAAAGAAAATTATCTTTCTCTCTCTGGTAACGAACAGAAAAAGAAAGGAGCAGTTCGTTCGCATCGCACGGAAGGAGGGAGAAGACGTGCCTCGTCTAACCGACGCTACTCAACGGAAGAATGCAACGATTAGTGAACCAACGCAACCATTGGCAAAGAAACGTGTTGTTTCACCTTGTATAAAAGGAGAAGAACACCCCATTGTAATCCGCTGTTCGATCAATCAATAAAGCAAACAAACTTATACTCAAACAAGTTTTATACGTGTACGCAGCTAATCAGTATGTAACAAAACATAGGAAAGAAAACACAAGTTGCCAATTTATCTATCTTCCTGAAGAGAAACAATGAGCGAGGGTTTTCCTGGAGTGGTTGGGCCATATTGGTATCAGGGATAGTTAATTAGTACCAAGAAAAAAATCGATGACTTTTTGGGGTTTATTTTTTAAAAAGGACGGAAGAACTGTCGTTCAACTTGTTAAGTAGGAGAAAAAACAAGAAAAGAAAAAAACCATACAACCGCAATACAACACCGTTGCCACCCTATCCAAAGCCCAAACAAACTCACCCGACATGACGACACAACCGACTCACACTAGACTTCTATTACAACAGTGAAGAGACGGTGACCAGGAGAAAGCCCTAACAAGCAGTCAATCAATGACCTTTGAGGATACGCCTTCAACAAGGAAGTACTTGCACAATGCCGCTGCCCATCCACACGAACTAGGCTTTCACCAATGAAGCTTCAAAGAAGGGTAGCATCTGCGACAATGCCTCCAAGGAGGGGTGTGGCACTAGATGACACCACCATTGCTTCCCAGACGAGTTGGGCTTTTGCCCGACACACCCACCCAAAACCATGCTCAAGCCACCGATTCCTCCACACGTGCCGCCGACGCTGTCTCCCACAAGAAGGGGGAAGGGTGAGTCACCAGCACTGGGCCTAGCCTCAGTGCCGCTGGGCCAGCCTCCAAGCGGCAAATCCGTGCTTAAGTTGTCAGATTCGGTAGCCCATATGTTGGATCCTATCACACGCCGTTGGGGGATGGCCGTTCCACTACTGTCGAGGAGATTCGAAAGGGTAGCGCAATATTCCAAGAGGGGAGAAGGAGGGAGGAAGAGGGAGGGAAGGGAAAGGAGAGGCTCACGGAGGAGGCTCATCACTACCATCGCTGCCGGCGGCGGTGCGGAAGTGAAGGCCAGTCGCCTCCTGAGACGCCCCTGAGAGAGTGCTCGGGAGTTAGGAGAGGAGGGTTTGGAAACTCCCTACCACTTTTATCACCCCGTGACTTTTCTTGGTTCTCTGCGTGGGATTAGTACTACCTATGTGAGTAATAAATTCAATTAAGGGAGATGGTTTCCTTGGCATGGAAGACTTCTAGATCTAGTGCAGGTATTTTTATGAATTCAATCAAGAGAAGTGTCATAACCAACAACACAAATTCTAGAGTGGTAATGGCTCTGTCTTACCCTATCTTCTCACATACCAACTATATTACGTGGTAGTCAATATGACGGGGAATATGTGTGCACAAAAGGTGTGGAACACAATTGAGTCGAAGAAAGATGGACAAGTGGAAGAGTACAAGAATGAAATTGCCTTTGCAATGATCTACAGAGTTGTATATCGGGATATTTCGATGTAGATTGCTAATATGCAAGAGGCAATGACGCTGCCTTATCTCATCCCCTTACAAACCAACCTATATTATGTGGTAGTCAAGATGTAAGGGAATGTGCGCACACAAAAGGTGTGGAGCGCAATTGAACCAAAGAAAGATGAACATGTGGAAGAGTACACGAATCAAATTGCCTTGGCAATGATCTATGGAGCTGTAGATCAGAATATCTTGTTGCAGAGATGATAAGGAAAGCGCGAAGGAAGAGTGGGCACCTTGCTCAAATTCATCAATTCTATATAACAAGACGCCTAACCAGCCGGCTGCTGGTTAGGCCACGTCTCCGCCCTCCGGTGCCAACACATGCAGCTTCCCCGTGCAGCCACGTCATTCGAATAGCCGTGGCCGTTGGATCGCGAGCCGGCAGTTAGATCCAGCCGTTCATACATAAATATATATAAAAAATGATTTACTTTGATAGATTCTAAACAAGGCGGGGCACTTGCCCGGTTGGTTTTCAGCACTGCGTTTTTTCCCTTCACCTCTTCTGCCTTCCCTTTTCTAGAGTTTTCTTCTATAGATGGCAATGTGTGCATGTAGCCCAGTTGGTTATCCTCAACCTGTGCCAACCCGAGGTCCTACTGTGCCTCGTGACAGGTGCTTGAGCGCTTTCAGAGCGTTCCTTTTCAGATTGTTTCCACAGCGCGAAAAAAATAAAAAAACTAAAAATAAGTAACAATCTCATGACGAGGATACATAAAAATTATAAGTTTAGTTAAGAAATAAATTACGAAATAAACCATTTTTTCTTTCGTTCTACCCTTTTATTGTGAACCGAAAAAAACTAGGACAAATTTTACAGATGAATTAAGAAATAATATATTCTCTCCTTTCGTTGTACCTTTTTATGACCAACAAAAAGAATCCTTTTATTACCAAAACTTTATAAATAAAACCATAGGTCCATGGTGCGGGTCACAAAAATTTTAGGAATGAAAATAAATGACTAAAAAGGGCTACAAATAAGTAGCCTCAGCCATAGTTTTATGGTATGGGTCTATAAAAGGATTTAGATGATAAATAGGTTTCAAAAATATTTATGAATTAAAATAGAAGACTAAAAAAAGTCTATAAAATATGCAATCTAAACCATAGTTTTATGGTTAGGCCTGTAAAATGATTTAGATGTTAGAAATAAATAAGTTTCAATAAAAAACTAAGAATAATGGAAATGAAAAAAATCATTGTGAGTGGATTTAGATGTTAGAGATAAATAAGTTTAAAAAATATTTAGAAATTAAAATAGAATACTAAAAAAAAGGCTACAAAATATGTAATCTAAACCATAGTTTCATGGTTAGGCCTATAAAAGGATTTGGATGTTAGAAATAAATAAGTTTCAGTAAAAAAGAATAATGAAAATGAAAAAAATCATTGTAATTATATAAAAATATTCATCCATTTCTAAAATTTATAGGATTCATAAAAAATAGCAAATGCTTTATTACATCGCTCTATCTGTTGGCCTTTTGGTGAGCATTGAATACTTTTGTAAGCACGATAAGTATATAATATTTATCTTTGGTTTAGGGTTTCGAGTGAAAAAAACGAATGAGGGTTTTCTATATAAACCATATACTATGTAGTACCTTTGAATTGCGAAATAAAAAACACTAAACCACTCATTTTTGCTTTTGTACTTACCTTAAAAATTTCTTCGGGACCAGACCATTGTAGAATTGAACTGTAATTTCATCCTAGGGTTTGATGAAAAAAAATTAAAATGTTACAAAAAAACGTAATAAAATAATTTATAAATAATGGGGATGAAGGATAAAAAAGACTTTGAAAAATATAATTATAGTTTAGAGTCAGTGGTCTATGGAATAAAAAAACAAAGCTTAAAAATGGAATAATAACCATAAATGTATGGTGAGGGTTCATCAAAATATTTAGGCGTTAAAAAAAACAGGTTTCATAAAATTGATTACATCATTCTACACGTTTTAGCCTGTGCATTTTAATGGGCTGCTAATTTAAACCTGATCGAAATAAAAAGCGTTACGTATTTGTTTAGGTTAATGCTTTATCGCTAAGATTCAATCGGATGGTGCACCACGGACGTGTTTACCGCGCTAGTTATTTACTATTGCTAACTTATGATCGAGCATTCGTTCATGCAAGCCTCGTAGTACTACCTATGTGAGTAATAAATTCAATTAAAGGAGATGGTTTCCTTGGCATGGAAGACTTCTAGATCTAGATCTAGTGCAGATATTTTTATGAATTTAATCAAGAGAAGTGTCATAACCAACAACACAAGTTCTAGAGTGGTAATGGCTCTGTCTTACCCTATCTTCTCACATACCAACTATATTACGTGGTAGTCAATATGACGGGGAATATGTGTGCACAAAAGGTGTGGAACACAATTGAGTCGAAGAAAGATGGACAAGTGGAAGAGTACAAGAATGAAATTGCCTTTGCAATGATCTACAGAGTTGTATATCGGGATATTTCGATGTAGATTGCTAATATGCAAGAGGCAATGATGCTGCCTTATCTCATCCCCTTACAAACCAAACTATATTACGTGGTAGTCAAGATGTAGGGGAATGTGCGCACGCAAAAGGTGTGGAGCGCAATTGAACCAAAGAAAGATGAACATGTGGAAGAGTACACGAATCAAATTGCCTTGGCAATGATCTATGGAGCTGTAGATCAGAATATCTTGTTGCAGAGATGATAAGGAAAGCGCGAAGGAAGAGTGGGCACCTTGCTCAAATTCATTATTTACTATTGCTAAATTATGATCGAGCATTCGTTCATGCAACCCTCGTGGTTATGGACATTATGTAAAAAAGAGTCCATTACCTAACGAAGGATGAATAAGAGACCATCATTTCCAAGGTCGGCAGAAACGCACTCTCCGAGGAGGAACCCTCATAGAGCTCACCTCTGTGATGATGCAAGAAGAATGTAGCAATAATAAATAAATATTAAGGGAGAAATAAGAAATAAAAATTAGAAAAAAATGAATAAATCAAGAATTATGTTTGCTACTCTATTAATTGTTGCATCGGGTCTTTCGCCTGTAGCCGGGCGCTTAACCAAGCGCCGTTGCTTGTCCATTTTGCTCCCTCTCTCCTCCAGATCAGCTCAAAAGATGATGTGGCAGGCTTATAGCCTGCTGACTTGTCCCCATTGGAGATGCTCTTATGTAAAAAAGAGTCCATTACCCAACGAAGGACGAATAAGAGACGATCATTTCCAAGGTCGAGAGAAATGCACTCTCCGACGAGGAACCCTCACATCTATGATGATGCAAGAAGAATTTAGCAATAATAAATAAATATTAAGGGGGAAATAAAAAATAAAAAATTAGAAAAAAAGAATAAATCAAGAATTATGTGCGCTACTCTATTAATTGTGCTCTCCAAATATTCTCGTTTCAGTCAAACAGGGCGTTTCAAGTTAGTACAAGTGCACTTGTCATTCACAAACAGTAAAAATATTACAACAACCTAATACGAGGACTACAAAAACAGAGCTACATGAGGAGGTATAGTTCTATTTGTCAGTGGAGTCAAACATTCTCATCGTTGGCTTCTTGCTCTGCAACATGCATAAGCATCTCCAGTCTCTTGTCGAATAACGCTGCACTCTTATCTCTCTCATCTAGTTCGGCTGCCTCTGCTTCTAGCCATTTCTCACGAAGATCATCGAGAAGATTACCTTGGTCAGTGTTGACTGCATTCCCGGGTGCACTGGGACACGTTGTTCTCAATGAGTCATCTCCAGAAGGTGGTGGAAGTGTCAAAAGCAAGGCCCGGAATTCTCTTGTGTCTGCAAACATCTCAAAATTGCAGGCAATCATATCCAAGCAGTACTCCCTTATTTTCACAACACCATAGCTGCATTCAGGGAAAATATTGAACTTAAGTGACACATTATATAACCTATTCAAAGATGAAGCATCCGGAATGATGAGCACACTTACATGTCAGACAACATCAACCAGTGACACACTTCTGCTGGTGAAACACATTCTAGATGCGGTAACAGCATATCAGCGATAACTCGCTTAAGGGGAAGCAACAGATATCTTGATGCAACATCAAATAGTTCTTCAGCCTGGCATAGTTGTACTTGAATGTAGTTCCATAACAAAACTAACTTCAAAATTTTAAGATGCAATTTACTTGTATTTTCTACACCTTACCTGAACAGGATCCATGTCTTCTAGCTTATCTGTATACCTAAAATTAACACTAGGGGATAAGCAAGACAACGATTCTAAAAATAATGGATAATAGTAAAGAAATAAACTGCAACAGGACCTTACATGTACTCAATCATCTTTTCAAATGCTTCAGTACTCAAGTCATGCTCCTCAAGAAATGGAAGATTGTGAGCTGCTTGAAGTCCGCTGTTACCATCAAGGAAATCCATTGTTCGAGATAGTCTGGCTTTAAAGTACTCTGACCTAGATGCTAAAATTACCTGATGGCAAGGAAAGACCCTATAACCTACTTTTATACAAAGATCGGCAAGATGATGATCCTCTGAATTTCTGGACATCTCATCTGATTCATCGCTGTAATTATCTTCTTCTATTGAGTTAGCTAGGCACTCCTGTAAAATATGCTGCAATGCTGATGGAAGGCGGTCTTCCTCTGGTAGGGACTGTCCTTGTAAAATAAATCTTTTCTGTGAATTGTCCAAATCTAATTCACCTAATGACTTGTACTGTGCATACCTCTGATGCGTTACTTCTTTTTGCAGTAAATTTTGCAAACTTTCACACTTGCAAACTTTGCACAAGCGCACCAAATTTTCCATGTCATCCACAGCTACCTCGAGTCTATCAGAATAGAAGAAATGGATAAGGCTGTATAACGCACCAAAAGACAATTTTTGGTTAGAAAATCTCACTTCCTTCCTGTTTTTCCAGTCTGTCTTGAATTTGTTCTGAAAGTAGGGTGATCGGGCACAAAGAATGGCCCGATGAGCTTCGATAGGTTTTCCATCCACAAAGAATGTAATATCTGGACTGAACATACTATCACTTGATGCATCATCCGATGGTCCGAATCCTGCTAATTGGAACACAACACATCAACTAAATGTTTTCAGGAAAAAATGTAACTACAGAGATCTTCCACTTTCTAAATGTTTTTGAGGAAAAAATAAAGAAATTTTGTGTTCTAGGCTGAAAATAGTAAATAAAACTAATAGAAGAAACACTAGATTAAATTAATAGAATGTGATTGTTGATTGGTCCAATATCCCAACAGTAATTTCCCGAACCAATGATGCAACTGAACTTTTGAATATATGCTGAAATGGACCAAGCAGAGTATCAGCCGGCACCGTCACTAGGATATAGCCAGCCAGATGAATCAATTGACCATGGTGCATTCGTATATAGCGAGATGAATCAACATTACTAAAACGACGGATCAAATTCGAAGGTGAAAAACGAGGAAATCCAAGAAACGCTCACCAGCGGCGGCGGCGGCAAAGGCAGCGGCTTCAGCGCCAGCGCTGCCCCGGATCATCTCGAGGAAGGCGGCACGGTTAGCGGGGCAGGCCAGGAACGTGGCCCGGAGCGCGGCGGGGAGCGGTGCCAGCGGCGGCGGGCGCGCTTCGTACAACCTGAGGAGCCTCCGCAGGCGCAGATTGAGCGCGGCGTAGTGGCAGCGGTCGCCGTCGAAGGTGCGCTCGGCGCAGACGGCGCCGGCCTCGAGGAGCATCCGCGCGGCGTCGGCGTGTCCGGCGAGGCAGGCGTAGTAGAGCGCAACGGAGTCCCAGCGGTCGCGCGCGTTGACGTTGGCGCCGCCCTCCAGGAGGAGGGAGAGCCGGTCGCAGTCGCCGGCGCGCGCCGCCTCGAAGAGGTCACCTCCGGGGACCTTCTTGAGTGGCACCGATGGCTGGAGGTCCTCCGGGTCGAGGTTGAGGTCGATGTCGATGCCGTCCGGCGTCGGCGGCGAGTCCATGTCCTCCGGATTTGCGACCGGTGGGCGGCGGTGAAGCAGGGGCGGAGGTGTTCGCACAAAATATCTCGGGACAAATATCTCTATGCTATGCGGACCGACGACAGCTGCCATTTTCTCTCTGTTTTTTTCCCATCCGTCTCGGCCCAGCCTGTTTGGCAAGGCCCATATTCTCAATCTACCCTTGCAGCTACTTATTTTCCCTCACACCCTCGCTTGACATGATTTTAGTCCATTCAAAAGCGGATTTCAAATTATATTATACTCCCTCCGGTCAAGAAAAAATGTCGTTTCCGACACTGTTGAAAAAATTAAGGAAACAGTGAAAAGACCGTTTTTCCCTTGTTCCTTTTCCATCCCTATCCAACACCGCGACAGAGTTGACGTCGTCCTCTGCCTTCTCCCTACAACTAGGCGCCGCTACCACTGTGCAAGAGTTCTCTTCTTCATACTCCTGTACAAGGTCTTCTCTCATTGCACATTTCTTTCTCATTTCACGCACTGCAAGAGTAATTGATTGTTCAAAGTTGAAGTATCAATATTCAAATGGCATTGTTCAGAGTTGAAGTCTCAATGTTCAATGGTACTGAAATTTGTCAAAACCAAGTCTCAATGATCACTAGCTAGACTATTTGCCAGTATCAATGGTTTATAACTTCAATAACAGACCGTCTATTGTACTTTTATTTGTACATATACACAGCGAAAATTTGTCAATCACCATCTCTATATGGCAGAAAACAAAAAAAAAACACTCTCTGTATGGGATAAAACAAGATAGGACATCATCAGTCATAGTGGTAGAGCCCATTGATTTGGTTTCTTATTTTGAGCATGATGTTGTGTTTAAAATTTTCTTATTTGAGGATGATCTTGTTCAGATTTAAATGGTATTCTTTCTCATCCTCTAAAGTAACTTTGTCATTGTATTGTTTGTTGTGCTATACAAGCATATTGTTCAATTTTTAATTCTTTATTGAGTTCTTAATTATGTTTGCAATTCTAACCTCATGTGTTTATAATTCAGGCAAGGGGCCAAGAGGAAGTCGTCGTTGATGCCAATTTTTAGATCTCCAGTGGTCAAGAGAAAGTCACCATTGATGCCAATTTTTAGATCTCTAGGGGCTAAGAGGAAGTCACCGTTGATGCCAATTTTTAGATCTCCAGTCAGTAAGCTATTGCTTTCACCGATGATGTATGGCTATGGAGCAAACCGGGTGAGGTCCCCTTCCATGACATGTAGGATCTCCAATGAGCAGTTTGTTGTGACATCAAGTTCTATAGGTCAATGAGCACTGCTAATATTGACTGGAATCTGCCATCAAATTCTGCGGATCAAACAGTACTACGTGATATTGACTTGAATATGCAACTACCAGAGGAGGTGAATTTTGATGATGGTCTTGGGCAACCAGATGCTAATGATAACGCTTTGAATGCGAGTACTAGTTTAAATGTCAACTAGGATGAACTTAGGAGGGATGCATCTAATGAGAAAAGAAGAGCCATCTTGATGCATTGCTAGCAAAAGCTAATAATGGAATGTTGAAACTACATGTGACAAGAGAAATTTCTGCATTATTCTCCATGCATATTTGGACAGTGCAGCGTATTTGGAAAAAGGGTAAAGCTTGTCTTGATCAAGGTATTCCAATTGATGTGTCAAGTGGAAAATCTAGGTCTGGCCGTAAAAAAGTTGAAGTGGATGTATCTATGCTACGTGACATTCCGTTGTCAAGTCGAACAACAATAGCTGATGCGTGTACTCACTTAAATGTCATTAAGGGCAAGCTGCTAGCAATGAAGAAAGAAGGTACCATAAAACGTGTTTCAAGCACAATGAAGATGATGTGACCATGTCCATCATAGGTATGACCAACACTACAACAATGTGGTGGTCATTAAGATTTTCGTCGACTACATCGTCAGCATGGACGTCGACGAGTTTTTGATCGACTACTTTATCTTTGACCTCTTCATCTACTACAAGTTGGCAACACTTCACGACATCTTCTACATCATCTACATCAATTATGCTGTCATCATCAACTATATGGCATCATCGACCCGCGCCATGGCCAGGTCGCGTGCATAGCCGGCAAACTCATCATGCTGATATTGTGTTGTCGCCGCTAGCAGTTCGGCCTCCACCGTGGCCACCTCCCCAAGCTCAAGACGTATTCAAGAAAGGCGCATCTTCACCACTTCGACGCCCTCTAGTCCCATGAGCCACGTCGTTGCAAGGCCGGCCCAATAGAGAGCCCAATTTGTCCACGAGTCAGGTTTGGCCACTCCGCGCAGTCATCTTAAAATGGATGCCCTGGATGCATACGGACCCTGTTGGGGACGTTCTTGGTATGCACGGACAAGCTCTCAACGAGATATTTCCAACGGGTTCTGTCCCACCTCCAAATTCCTTACGGACCAACAGGAATTGTCGAAACAAGATTGCGACCAGAATCTATCGGGCGCTGCGACGCTCCACTTTGGGCCCATGGCCCATGTATCTCCTAGGG
This sequence comes from Raddia distichophylla, assembly GCA_005191435.1. Lineage (NCBI taxonomy): Eukaryota > Viridiplantae > Streptophyta > Magnoliopsida > Poales > Poaceae > Raddia > Raddia distichophylla. The sequence goes on along the minus strand of SPJY01027863.1, from coordinate 1,880,779 downwards.
CTGCGCCCCAAACCCTAGCTGTCGCTATAAATTCAGTAGCCGTCACTCGTTTAAACTTGGGTTTTGCTTAGATTGTTCTACCGTTGCAGCTTCGCCGTTTATCGGTTTGCGGAACCCCAACTCGTGTGCTTAATTGGTAATCTGCAATATTGAGATTGCATCTACCGTGTTCTTACTCGTGTTCTCGATTCGCTTGCAGGAATTAACCTTCGTGGTGAGGCCAACAGCGTCTTGGCGTGGTTGATAACGAACGGAGACAGTGGTGTAGCGATTGCAGGTTTAGATATGTTCTGATTGGAAGTCGGATCGCCAACATCGAGTTCTCCACCAATCGAGTTTATCCTACCTGTTGGAAGATTGGGACCCCGTCCCCCATCAAGTGGTATCAGAGCACCGGTTGCGCATCAGGTATCTTTGTATCCCATCTTGTTTGTTGTTCATCCATTACCTAGAGTCCAGACATTTGCCCCACAAAATATTTGAGTTCGCCATCGTGTCCATTGTCCAAGCCACTTTGTGCCCTTCATGATTTCGTTTTCAGATTCACGTTGTTGAATTTGTATCCATCATCATTGTTTTGTTACTGGTTTAGATTAAGTTCTTGGTCGTGTTTGAGTCTTGCATCTTGACGTCGAGTCCAACGCCATCACGTTGTCGTTGTCGCCGCGTCCAAATTGGGTAACAATCTGTCTAGTTCGGTATTTTTTGATTATCTCCTTTATCCGAACTCCAAATTGGACAAACTCAGAGCCTAAATTATAGCTCGAAAAAAGATCTACAACTTTTCCCATTGTATGAAGTTCTAGAAACTCCATATTCAAATCCAAAATCGCGTTGGAAATGTTTCTGTATGTATTTAGGATTTTTCCGAGCAATTTGTATTGCGGGGCCCAAATATCCTAGATCCATTATTCAAATTAGGACTTCCATATATGCAAATTGATTAGGAAGAGAAGATCTACAACTTTGTTGTTGTGAGTTTTTGTGTTTGAGGCCTCTAAAAACGTGAAAACAGCATAGGAAATTTCTTTATTAGTAGATCTGTTTTTCCAGCAAGAGAAAATTGAGTGCATGTGTATATATTTTGTAATTTCTTATATGCGGCAGTATTGATATTTAAAAAAAGTGAAAAAAGTCGACGCCTCTAATGCTGGTGTTGTTCTAGGACATTGAAGGAGGAGAATATGCCCCTTGTGTCATCTACAACTAATCTTCACCAACATTAGTGACGACTTCTAATCAAGTTTAATGCTAATATTTTCTGCTGCTAATTATGTTCCTGTGAAGGGACAAGCTAATTGATTATTGACTCAGTTTAATCTAACAGAAAGCACAGAAGATATGTTCCTGCATGAAATCAGGTATTTGACGCCACAAGTATGTAGAATGTTGCTAATAACCTTCCTAGGTGATTTTGAGAGTAATTTTGCACGGTGCTGCTCATGTGGATTATTTTGCAACTTCCTTTCTTCCTCCTCTAATCCTCTCCCCGGGATGTCCCTGCGAGAGCACTACTATTGCCCTCCTCCACTGTGCTAAGTTCATCCCCGTCGGTTTCCACCGCTCTGCTGCGAAAGCCAAGGTCGTTCGTCACCACAGGAATATGAGGTAAACCGACATAATATAAGCTGACGTATACCAATGATTTACGTTGGCGGTCGATGTAAATAATCCTTATTTACGTAAATAAGACACGTGGGCTATTTACGTCGACATGATCGACGTAAAAAAGATTAGCTCGACACCTTCCGGTGCCAAATCTTGATCGCATCACTACAACAATCTGCCTGAATCTCGTGGCCAGAAACCCTCGAGAAAATAGGGAAAACCCTCAAGAAACAGCTTTCTCGAGGGCCAGCTGTTTCTCGAGGGTTTAGGGTGTGCCCTCGAGATTCTTTGCAGCACAGGAGCAGCAGACGGCGTCATCCCTATTCTCTCGAGAAACAAAAAAATGGAAAAAAATTACAAAAAGACATTTATTTTTTCGTCAGATCAGAAAAGTTTTTTCATACGGTCAGATCGGTGCATCAAAAAAATCTACATATGGTGGATCAAAAAACAATAGCAAGTAATTTTTCATCACAAAAAGATTATATCTACTGAACAAACAAGAACACAAGAGATTACACACAAGATCGCAAGATCTTGCAAACTAGAACACACATGAAGCACTGAGTTTATGTTGCAGTACTACGTTTGAGAGCAACATGAAGCATTTGTCATTGCAAGGACATGCAAATGCAAAACAGATGGTCAGAAAAATCATAGGCAATACCATTGGCAAACAGATCAATGGCCACCCTAATCCATATCAACCTCAAAAAAATAACAAAAAGAACAGGTGGACACGGTCGCCGCTCAACGAGGGGGAGAAGCCGGCCCGGCGCAGCCCTGTCGGTCGCCGCTCCGGCACAGGTGGCCGGAGCTCGCGCAGGTGGCCCTCGGCCGTAGCCCCGCCGGTCGCCGCTCCAGCATAGGTGGCCGGAGCTCGCGCAGGTGGCCCTCGGCCGCAGCCCCGCCGGTCGCCGCTCGGCCAGCTCCCCCGGCTGCCGGAGCCCGTAGCGGTGGAGGTGTGGCCGTTACCGGAGCTCGCCGCTGGTCAGCTCAACGCTGCCGCCGCTGTATATAGAGAGAGGATTTGAGAGAGAGGTAGAGAGATATAGAGAAATAGAGGAGGGATGGAAGGATGGCGGATCCGGCCGGCGCTCGGGCCTGCCGCACCGCCGCCCCTTGCCAGATCCGCTTCCGTCGGTACCCCAGATCCGCCGCCGCCGGTCGCCGAGGCCACCGCCGCCGGTCGCCCGAGTCCACCGCCGCCGCCCGTCCGCCGCCGCCGCCGCCGCTCGCCGGCGTCTGCCGTCCCCGGTCGCCGAGTCTGCCGCTCGCCCGCGACAACCGTCGGTCGGCGGGGACGGAGAAGGCGCGCCGGCCGTCTCCTTGGACGGAGAGAGAGAGAGAGAGCGAGAAAAGAGAGAGAGGAGAGAGGTATGAGTGAGAGAGGGAGAGGGAAGAGATAAGGATAAGCACGAGGCGGCCCCGAAGAAATTTTTTATTTTGAATTGATGCGCGGGAGTTTCTCGAGGCCAGACCCTCGAGAATAGCTATGGGAGGAGTTTCTCGAGAGCTAGGCCCTCGAGAAGTGAATCACGCCGTTACCTGCCATTGTCTTTGCGTAGCTTTTCTCAAGGGCTAAAGGTTAGCCCTTGAGAAGTAGACTAATTCTCGGGGTTTTTTTTTTTGGCCCTCGAGAAACCCATTGTTTTCTAGAGGGCTAGTTTGTGGCACTCGAGAATTCTCCAGGCCCTCGAGATTCTGGCCGATTCTTGTAGTGCATGTGTTTACGTCGGCCTGGCCGATGTAAATAGGGATATTTACGTCGGTTTGTGCAGGCCGACGTAAATAGCTAGTTTATGTACGTCGCTTTTTTCGGACAGATGTAAATACAATTGGCCGACGTTAACAGTTCGGATTTCTACAGCTATGGCACCAGCTCTCTGGCCGGCCAACATGCTAATCTCTTCTCCTCACCGGCTCTGGCCGACATGCCAGGTTCTGCTCCATGCCATGCATGGCGGCCATGACGATGATGGCCGTGACAAGATCTAGCCATCACTGCTCGTCGATGATGAGTGAAATGCCACTAGGTTGTGGAGGTAGCTCGAGTGTGATCTCCTGCCACGCTTGATCTCGGTATGCCTACAAACACTGCATAATGAGCAGCTGGGACATTATCCCGAGCTCATGCGCATGCCATACGCAGCCATAAGTATAACATCCTAACCCAAATTCGTTTATAGTCTAGCCTACCTATACAGCAGGCCCACACATGCATGTCACCTCTTGGGCTTTGGAATCACTTCTTCCAAAAGAGCTAACATGGGTGCTGTAATTGTATGCATCCGACTTATATGCTAGTGGAACTCTCTGTATAACTAGCAATGTGATACTATTCCATCACAACCAATCCACATAACATATATAAGCCACACGAGCCTCAAATCACATCAGGCTGAGATATTACACTCGCCCTCTTAATAGGCTGACGCTCTCGTCACACACCGCATATATGACAAATGTCCAGGATCTTTCCTAGATATGCGACTATGTGTTAGTACTAGTGTCAGCCCATATGCCATGCAAATGTGACCTTAGTACTAGTGTCAACCCATATGCCATGCAAATGTGACCATTTCGGATCCACACGCGTCATGTGTCACCGATATGGCCTATATATCTCGACCACTCCTAGTGGGCCGTCAAGAGAGGGGAGCAGCCGTCAAACCTGGCTCACAGACTATCGAGACAAATTACCTGTCTCGACTATGTTGTCTCAATGGTCAACCAACTCTCAATTCGGTTATCGTGTCTCGTTCCAGCCATCGAGGCATGGTAGTCTCGATGGTTTCATGACCTATCTTGACAATCTCTGCCGTCGAGATTTCATATGTTTCTTGTGGTTAGACACTGCTATAGATAAGGCCTTTAGTCCCCGGTTGGGAACGGCCTGACTAAAGTCTTGTGGGCTTTAGTCTCGGTTTAGGGCCCGGTTCCCTCAACCAGGACTATAGCCCTCCTCACAGTGTAGTAAATATCCAAAAATTATGGGAGCACCCGATATTCGAACCTAGGACCTCCTGCACCATGTGACTCCCCACTCACCTTTCTAACCAACCCACCACACATGCATCTTGATTAGACTAAGATATTCATTCCTTGTAAAAGTATGTTGGAACGATGCTTTAGTTCGGGTTCGTAACACGAACTGGGACTAAAGGCCTACTTTTAGTTCGGGTTCATAACATGAACCCGGACTAATGTGCCCTTGTCAGTTGGTCTCTACCCGCCTACCAAAAAGCAGATCAGTCCCAGCTCGTGATGTGAGCGATGAATCAAGACTAAAGCCTTGAAGACACGAACCGGGGCTGATGTCCCGATTCATGTCTAATGAAGACTAATCATAGGTCTATATGAAAACTTGTTTCTCTAGCAGCGAGAGGTGTACAACTTGGTGAGGTGAGTAGTTGAGTTGCCACCATTGGAAGCAGTCTTCTCGGTGGTAGCTACACTTGGGAAAGTGAGGCTTGTGTCAGTTTGGTGGTTATTCTTTTGCAGGTATGAAAAGAACATTTTTGTTTCTCAATTAAATAATTAATCAAACCAAATATTTAGGTTATTTTTTCTTTGTTCTCTATTTTGTGTCGCCATTTGGTTGCCATTTCTTGGAAACCAATTTAAAATAAACTAGACCTATTTGGCGAATATATGCTCCCCCATAGCGTGCGTAAAATAGAGTACAAGCAAAAAGTACGATGATGAATATGAACATAAGAAAATATTAAATGATTTGTCCACATATGTTGATAAAATTAAATGTGCTTTATTCACTTCACACATCGTACAACAAAAAGTTACAATATTTATTATAAAGAAATAAACATACCAAAGACAACATACAAATATAATTGTTGATGCACAATTCATCAGGTGCATCTTCTTTGAAACATACAGATACTACGCGTCCTCTCATCCTGTTAAGTGTTAACTAGTGCCATCCACCATCATAATATCTCCCACCAATATAGCCACCACCAATGTATCCACCATAGCCTCCGCCATATCCCCCACCACCACCATAGCCTCCACCATACCCACCACCGCTGTATCTACCACCATAGCCAGGGTAGCCGTACCCACCACCATACCATCCATGCCCAGGTACATAACCACCATATCCACCACGGTATCCTCTGCCACCATACCCACCACCACCATAGCCACCACCGTAGTAACCATGTCCCAAATTCTCATCCACGGGGCCATCATCTCCTACAGGCTTCATGTTCTTTTCCTTAGCTTCTACATGTAAGCAAGCTTTAAGTGACCATTTATTATGATAGTCCATGTTGTGCATTGTGAATCCATTAACCGTTTAATTTGCCTTAATGTTACTTTTCCTGCGAGCATTGAAGCAAAGCTCCAACTTCAATAAGTATCTATAATCGTTTATATTGCCTTATTATTACCTTTCCTACAAAATAGTAAAGTGACAAATGTGCCAAACGTACAAAAGCCCATTTACAGAGATGCTATATTCTATTTATCACATAGGATCCAGGGCTATAAACGGATGGATTAGATACAAAAGAAATGTGTCGTATGACTATATGAGGTATTTCAAATATTATGATATCTCAAAGCATAGAGAGGAATATCGTATACCTAAAGCTCACATTATAGTCATTTGTCAATCAACAAAAAAAAGTAGAGATCATTCACGAGGGCATATCCAGATCTGAATATTATTCACATAAATCTTTAACAGTCAATATAACTAGGATGGTATACGCGCCAATGGCGCGCCCGTCAGTATCTGTATTATGTACGATATGTATCATATGGCATTTAAATTTTTTTCGAATAGTATAAATCGTATTTGTAAGGATCCTAGGCCGAGAGGGATTGTGCTCTGTCGGACGCCGTCCGACGGCTTATCGGACTCCGTCTGACAAGATTTTTAGGCCAAAATTGTGCTCTGTCGGACGCCGTCCGACGGCTTATCGGACTCCGTCCGACAAGATTTTTAGGCCAAAAATGTGCTCTGTCGGACGCCGTCCGACAGCTTATCGGACTCCGTCCGACAAGATTTTTCCGACGGCTTATCGGACAAAACACTAAAAAATTCATAACTTTTGCTCCCGAACTCCGTTTTTTATGATCTTGGGCATTCCGGAAAGCTAAGAGAAAGGGCTATCCAACTAACTAGGTTTCACCATCTATTTCCAAATGGATAGACCCTAAATTCTATAGAAACCACTCTCCGACACCCTCGGACACCTCTCTCTCTCTCGGCTTCGTTTAGGGTTTCGATTTTTGGACTTTGTCGCTTTGTGGACTCGGCGGGAATACTTGGAATAGCTTAGGCGGGAACCCAGGTGACTTAGGCGCTAAGAAACCCTTGGACAGCTGGAAAGTGGCTTCCGGAGACTTCCTGGCACTTTCGAAGACTTAGACGCTAAGAAACCCGAATCTTGGACAGCTATCCTACTCAGGAACTCTCTCGAACCCAGACAGGTGGACTCGCTCACGATGGTTCGCTCACAACCGACACCTGTGCTCAGTGGGACCCTGCAACCAGAGAGATGTAGTCGAGCCGAAGACGCACACAAGGAAAATAAAAGAACTATAAAACAAAGGTCCTTATCCTTGCGTTCCAGCTGTACGGCCTAGTTGCCATCAATTACCAAAATCAATTAGCCCATGGGAGGCTTGATCTTACAGTATTATACATCATTAGTCACAAATAGTGTAAATCTTATTACATAGCATTAGTCAGAGTTTAACATATTCATGTTTCCACGAACAATAAAGAAGAAAAGGCCATTCCTTAGATACAGAGGTGGGATTAAGGCGTTACGCAGAACTCCAACAACGTAGACCAGATGACTTATTGAAAATAGGTTGAGTCCTCGAGCTGAGCAAGCATGGGCGCGATCCACATCGAGTGGAACTACTATAAGTATATAGAATAATTCATTGAAAGTGTAAAATTTGTTTGAATTTGGTGCCACGTTATTTTTTTAACCATCCATTCTTCTTCAAAATTGTAAGAAACAAATATTACATTAGGCTAAATGGAAAACAGGTCAAAACTAAATGTATAACTAATATATCATTATTTACTTTTTTTAAAATCGTTCAGCCTCCTTACAATTTAAAAATTGATGTGCGGTATATTTTTTCATAATAATGTCATGATATAATTATTGATGTGCTTTAACCTTATTAGGAACAGCTGAAATTCACAATCCATCGAAATGAATTAGATTATTGATTGTAATTAATTTTGTAAAACACCATCCTACGATATGTTTGACATGAATCGGTCAAGATGCATCACAACACACTCTCAAATAGTGCAAATGGATTGCTCTAATTGAATAACCTAGTTCTTAGCCTAACAGAAAAAACGAAAAAAGAGCCAACATGTTCACAAATTAAGTTAGTACTTATAACTCTTTTTGTTTGCGCACGGATGTGCTTTAACCTTATTAGGAACAAATGGAATTCATAATCCATCCAAAGAAATTAGACTATTGACTCCACTGTTGATCAAATGCTTCGAAAAATACATCTAATGAGAAATTAGAAAGCGGTCTAAAACAAATTGAAAGTATTCTCGTTGTATGTATTGGATTAATGAAAAACATCACTCTTAAAAAGGTGTCATGTTAGCAAATAAATAATACTCTTGGTTAAAATAATACTAAAGGTTGCTTTCGAGGCTTTAAAGGAAAAGGCAAAAACTGGGAGCGGCTGGGGGGATTTGAACCCGGGTCGCCGAAGTGAACGCTGGCGCATTTAGCCAACCGAGCAAACAGCGCGAGCTGTTGCAATTTCGACGAAATTTTTTTTATATATAAATCGTGGATGGACGGCTAGATGGAGCCAGCGCCCGCCTAAAGCTCACATTATAGTCATTTGTAAATCAACAAAAAAAATTAGAGATCATTCACGAGGGCATGTCCAGATTTGAATATTATTCACATAAATCTTTAACAGTCAATATAATATCTCTGAGAATATACGGGTTCGATTTCCGCCGCTCGCCATCTTAACTTAGTTAAATTACTACGAGAAAAATTTTAGTCAAGAAACGTACCCTTTACTATCTTACCCTTCCTTTGCACCCCACTAAAAAAAAAAGATGCTCCGGAGACGCTCCCGGGCCCATAGTAGCAATAAAGAGTGTGTTAAACTATATTGACAGAGGTTAAAACTGTCACGGTTAAGAAATTACAACCTTTCAAAATTAGAACTAGCCAATCCATGGGTATGTCAAGAAGTTAGTTACAAAAGTTGTTCCGGTAAACCAACCCCCTAAATCGAAGTGTTAGCAGCAGCATCGATCATACATGAAGAGAGAGACAAACCATTGGTCTGATCAGTGAACTGATCTCTTGCAGCAGCTACGTATTGGGAGACCAGTAGGAGAGTGGCTAGGACAACGCCAAGCAGAAACAAATACTTGGAAGCCATGTCTAAATTGTGGAGATGTGTTCCTGAGCTTCGGATGGGAAGGTAGCGTTAACCTTTCGAGCTCTATTTATAGCAGAGGGAAACGCATGCACAGGCACGTACAGCGAGCGCTGATCGATACACGGACGCCAATGTACGTCGTTGCTAGTTGCTATCATTGAGCTGATGGATGGGAGCCGAAGCTGAATGCTCATACAGAGTTAGATGTTAGGGTCGGGGCAGATCGAGATTGGTATGTCTCGTTATCGGCGTAATTGGCCATGTTGGATCGGCTCGACATGGTGACGTTGAAGGTGTCAAAGGCTGAAAAAGGAAAGCGTACTTTTCTAAAAGGGTAAGAATTCGTATCACAAAACACTACTAGAGAACTGAGGCTTACTATTGACGCTTCACTACCGATTGGATATAAATTCATAGTGATAGTTGCATCACTACCGGTTCATGATACAAACCAGTAGTAAGTCATCCTCAGGTACTGTTTGAACCTAGTATTTTTTATGTAGGTTGCAAAAAAAATGTTGTGTATGCTGAAGTTTGTTTTAATTAAGATGTAGCTCCCATTGAAAATGTGGATCTAGCTAGCTCAAATTTATATTATGGTTCCATGATGGATTGCCCATTGTACCATTAACATCTACACAAACAATACCCGGTTACTATTTGCTTAATCCATTCGCAAAACATGGGGGTAAAAACCTCTCATGTTCAAACAACAAAAAAGAAAATCCCAATTAACTTTATCATACGGCATCTCAAAGTGTAATTTGACTACAAACCCTTCCTTACCGCCTCTAATGTGATGAATAAGTTCATGCAATAAAACCACTCCATCCATAATATATCTACCTTTAATAAAAGCTGATTGATTCTTAGAAATAATAGTTTGGATAATCTTTTCCATTCTATTATTAATCACCTTAATCAAATTCTTGAAAATACAAATTAGAAGAGAAATAGGCCTAAATTGCTTAATTTGATTAGGATTTTTAGTTCGAAAAAGTCTACTTGCCCCTGGAAGTATTAAGTCGGGCGCACATAACCTCTAACTTCGAAAACCAGGTATTCTGTCCCCCGAAAGATTCAAACCAGTGCAAATAACCCCTGTGAGTTGTTTTACAAGTGGTTTTGCCATTTCAGCGCTCCACATGGGTGGTTTTGTCACTTAAGAAGTCCACGTGGTATTTATTTTTTTAATCTATTTTAGCACGGGCCCACCCTCATCTACTTCCTCCGCATCCTCCTCTTCTCTCTCTCACCGTCCGCATCTTCTTCCAGTCATCCAGTGCTGTCTCCCCAACTCCAGCCGACCGGCGACGCCGTCTGCCTCTGCCTCCATCCATCCCGCGCCGTCGCCCTTCTCCATCTCCAACCACCCGACATCCCAGTTCCGTCGTCATCTCCCCCAACTCTAGCCAATTGGTGGCGCCGCTCGTCTCTTCCTCTGGCCATCCTGCGTCGTCGCCCATCACCATCACCCACAGGCGATTGTCACAAGGAGTAGACGAGGGAGCGTCCTACGTAGTGGACGTGGTGGTTTCGTGGAGGAGGCCCTTCCCAATCTCAGTGACATGGACCCATCGCCGCGTCGCCTTCCCCGGCGTGGGCGCACGCCGTGCGCCGAGCACTACCATTTCCACCGCCAAGGGGCGCGCACCACCTACTCCTTCGCGCCTCCGACCGCCGCGTCACCTCCCCAGGCGCGAGCATGAACCGTGCGCCGCCCACTTCACCGCCGTCTCCTCCAACCACGACGACGCCTCTACTCCATCTCACGTCGTCGTCGTGCCTTGCCGCCAAGCCGAGGGCGTCGCCTTCCCTACGTCATCGTCAACGCCGCCGTGCCTCGCTGACCAGGCCAAGGGCGCACCGCCTCCCCATGTCGCCGTCAACGATGTCATGCCGCTGCGCCTCATCACCGACCTCGGAGCCACGCGCCCTCCCTACTCCGTCTTCCTCTACGGCCGGGCAGCGCTGCCGTCGCACGTTGCCGCCTCCGCGCCAGCGTCGGCGCACGCCGCCGCAGCCTTCGGCGACGGCGCGGGCCACCGCCCATGGCCACGCGTAGGGAGAGAGGGAAAGGTGGGGGAGAGAGGGGGTTAAAAGAAGGGAGCTGAGTGGCTGATGGATGGGCCCAAGATTTTTATTCTTGTTTATTTGTTGTTTAATTCGAGTGCCACATCATAGTCCTCGCCCACATGTCTGGTTCATGTGGAAAAACCATCCTTAAAACCATCCACAGGGGTTATTTGCACCAGTTTGAATCTTTTGGGGGACAAAATATCTGGTTTCGAAGTCAGGGGGTTTTGTGCGCCCGACTCAATACTTCTGGGGGGTATGTAGACTTTTTCCATTTTAGTTTTACGAATAAGAATAATTATCCCAAGATTAATATTAGAAACATTGATTTTATTACTATGAAAATCCTAGTAAATTTATAATATCCTCCATAACAATCTCCTAACAAGACTAAACAAATTTAATACGAAAACAATCAGGTCCAGGTGCCTTAGGGCATGTACAATGGAGAGTCCAAAGATGTCTCTTGGCACATTCATCCAAGCAAAGAGATGAGTCATGTACAAAGGACATGCACAAGAGCCTTTATGCTATTTAATGTTGCTCCTGTCTAATTCTGCCTAGGAGCTTGTGAAGAGTCAGTCTCTTCACCAAGAGTCGACTCTAGTAATTTTTACATTTTACCCCATGCCACATCAGCGAAACTATTAAATAGTGCTGCTAAGAGACACCCTATTAAATGCCTTTGTACATGCCCTTATTATTTCTTATCCCAAAAATAGCACTCTTAACCTCCATAATAAATGCTGTAGTCAGCAATTTATTACGACTATCATCCACCTTTTTAGATTCACACCACATATTATCAGACAAAGTAAAAACAGAAGGAACCCTTTTTCAAATGTCTTTATAATAGGAAGTAGCAAACTCCAATATTTCATCATCCCCTTTAATGATTTTATCATTATAATATAGTGAAATAATAGTCGGTCTTCTTCTTATTAGTATTAGCCATTTTGTGCAAATAGGATGTGTTATCGTCCCCTTTTAACAATTTCATGAGTCTTCTTATGCCATCTTACTTCCTTTTCCTCAAAGATTTGCAAAATTCTTTATTGTATTCAGTTGTCTCACTTATTTCTCCTTAAAATAAATAAATAAGTAAAGGGATTAAGTCCCTCACAGTCGCCTGGGTCCCTATAAGGGTGCCCAGGCTATTTTCTAGGCCGTTGAATCTCAATCCAATGGCCCAGATCTCCCCTCTCGCTCTTTTCTCCCTCTCCCTCCCTATGTTTTTCCCCGTCTCTCTCTCTCTCTCTCTCTCTCTCTCTGTGTGTGTGTGTGTGTGTGTGTGTCTCTCGGTCTCGCCCGTGCCCCTCCTCCACCCACGCCGCCGCCGCCACCGCCCCGGCCGGCCGGCAGCCTCACCGCCGCCCGCGCCGCCCCCAACTCCCTTCCGCCGCCGTGCCATCCTGCCCTCTCTAACCCAGCCGACGCCTTCACCTCCTCCGACGGCTCCAGCGGCGCTAGCACCGCCGCCCACACTCCATCCCCAACCAACCGCCAGGACGCCGCCTCCCACGTCCATCCCTCTAAGCCCGGCGGCACGAAAATCCCCACCCCCAACCCTGAACCCTAACCCGAAAACTCATGGTGGCTACAACGGCGGCGGTCGTCGGGGACAAAGAACAAGGTGGCGCGGCGGAAGCTGGCAAGAAGGAAGATTCGACGGTCGCAATTGCTCTCCCCCCTCTCGGTGGCCCGTCCCCACAAATTTCCCGCGCCTGAGACAGGGGAGGCAATCGCCTAGGCGAGTGAACTGCCGCCTAGCCGACTTCTAGTGAGCAGATCCGATAAGTAAATTGTTCAATCCTATCAAGATCAGCAATTCTACTTAAACTTTTTGCTGATGCAATTTAACATGACCATATAAATTAGCCCCAAACCATAGATAATTTTTCAACTTCTTAATTTTTTCTGAATAACAGAGATACTATCACCCCCACCACAACTTTCTTGCCAATGTTTTTTTAACAAAATCAAAAGGTCCTCTCTGTGTATCCAAGAAGTTGAAAGACAAATTTTCTCTTCTCCTTTTTAGCTATATCACCGGTGTAAAACAAACCCATGGCCTGATAAAGTTCTTGGTAAAACATTAGCTATCACTTCAAGAAACATATCTACCCACTCCTTACTAATTAAAATCCTATCTAGTTTTTCTAGAATAGGGCAATGCTATTGATTAGATCAAGTGTATTTCCCACCAGCCATATTTTCAAAATTCAAAATTTAAAAATTCAAAATTTAAAATACAAATTTTCGTGTAAATTTGAAATTCAAAATTGAAAAAATTAAAAAATTGAAAGTTTCAAAAATGGGTTCTTTAGGATTTTACATGAATTTTAAAATTTGTTTCGAGTAAATTGGATATGGTATGAAATGTTAATAGGTATAAGAAGTTCAAACTCTCTACACGTACTGTACGTACGAGAGTCTGTCGTTAATTGAATTAACGATCGCGCAGCATCCTCCTGCAACCGTTCTCTCAGCAACCTGTCATGTTTTCAAAGTGCGACAGGTACCCTGTCGTTAATTGAAAGTTCGACCGGCGCCTATTTGTGTCTAAATTTCAATCCGACATATAATTTTGCATAAAGGAATAAAAATAAATATAAAAAATAAATTTTCGAAAAGAAAGAGGAGGAAAGGAGAAAAGAAAAGAGAAGTGGGCTGGGAAGCCCAGCTGGATTTGATTTTTTATTTTATTTTACTTACCCTTTTCAACACCTTCTGGAATTTTGCTCAAGCTAGAAAAATTTTATTTTTTTGAATAAAATCTCATATTTTCAAAATAAACATTTTATTTCAAAACTGTGCACTAAATGCTCATTTCCAAATGAATGCATAAGATGACACGATGTGATGATGCTTTTATTATGCATTTAGAAAAAAAATAATGTGCCAATTTTTGTGTTTAAAATTTGGTATGTTAGAAGCGACCATTTATTTGATTTTTACCATGTAAAAACAAATAGAAATTAGAATAAATTTAAAAAATCTAATATTTTTCCCCTATAAATAGGCACGTCCCATACTCTCCTTTGGCCACACTTTCTACTCTATTCTTTTCTCTTTAGACTAGATTGTGACATCGAGCTAAGGATTTAATTGTCCCTTGCAAGTTTAGACAAAGTTTAAAATATTTTGCAAAGAAAAATTGCAGCTATTCAAAACGTGTCGCCGGTTAGGCGACGTGTGGAATGACTTTGACGTGTTGCATGATGCACAAGGTGCGAGGATAGGAGCAAGATGTACTAGAATTTGTCAGAAGGTGTTAGTGATGTTGATAGACTTGGCACGAGATACCTGAAGATGCATGCTGCATTATAAAAGAAGAGGAACGTTGATCAACTGAATCACGCAAAGCATAGCGAACAAGACCCTTAAAACATTTGTATATGTATTGCAGACCTTAGTTTATACTCTTTTTTCTTTACCAAAGTTTTCTCAACTATGAGTTTTTGCTTTACAAAGTTTTTAACGAGGCAGCCATCCATATCCGAAATAAAAAACTTTCCAATCATTTAATGCATTTCAAATATCCCACCAATTTTTCCTTATTACCGTGCTTTTTCATCATCATTTCAAATTATTTGTATTGCTTTGGACTTTTTTATACGTTTCCAAAAGAGTAAATTGCATTGTTACATGAAGTTGGCACGAGTTCTCGCTTAAGTACATCAAGTATAAAACTAGGCATATTTATACATGAAGTTGGTTTTTCCTTTCATGACAGGTGCAAAGTGGTTTCTAGCGGATGGTTTTGTGATGTGGCATCCTAGTAAGCATTTCACACAACAAAATTTGCTCACATGGCATCCCTCCCTCCTCACTGCACCTCTCTCACCTCACTCATCTGGCTATGAGTTGAAGGCGATGTAGTTGCCATTTAATTGCTGTCGAAGAAATCAATCCCAAAACCTTCAATCCGTCGGAGCCTGCAAGTTGCAGGCTGTCCCAGTGCCACCTCAACTCTGCCTGGTGTTGCTGCCGCTGTCGTGTCCCTCTCGCCAGGAATCGCTGCGCCACCACACCTCCCTGACCTAGCTGTAGCCACCTCGCCACTTCGCCAGAGCCCAAGCCACCTCTGCCCTGCTACCGCCGCTGCCAGCTTCGTCCTCCACCGCATCTCGCCAGAGCTAGAGCCGTTGGTCGACGTCGAGCTGCCGTCCCAAGCCTCGCCTCCACATCTTACCATCCCGGGACTCTGCCGCCACTACATGACTTTCCACTAACCCTTCTAACCAACCCACCCACCCACGCATATTGATTAGAGTATGATATGCATTCCTTTTGAAGTTTGCTGGAACGGGCCTTTAGTACCGGTTCGTAATACGAACTGGTACTGATGAGCTCATATCAGTATGGGTTCGTATTACGAACTGGTACTGATGAGTCCGTGTGCCAGCTGGCCTATATCCGATTGCAAAAGATATCTTTACTGTTGCCTCCAACTGGTACTAAAGTCTAGAATTGCTATTGTTGCTACGAATTGGTACTGGTGCACTATCAGTAACGGTTTTAATCCAATTGGTACTGATGTGTCGGTAAATTAGGCCATTTCTCTAGTAGTGATGACAAGAATCAAAGCCCTCACTTTTGCAGGTCCCTTCCACAACCTAGATCCAGGTCACTGCTGTCGCCATGCCCACAAGTTCTTTAGGGCCGCTCGGTGTCTCGCTTCGGCAATAGGCGCCTCCGTGATTCAAAGTCTTGTTTGATTCGGAGATTTTGTGGAAGAATAGGAGGGAGAAGATGAGAAGAAGAGAGACTATAGATTTGGGGAACTTTCTCTCTCTTTAACCTCTAGATCTTTCTTCTTTCATAATTTATACGCCATACAAATACATTTTTCACTTTACACCCTGTGGAACTATATATTTATAATACACACACCAACACTCCGCTGCAAGATGGGGTAAATACGTCATAAACACATGTGACATACATATTACCCCTTATCCACCATCTCGTTGATAAAGTGACAATCAATCTCCACATGTTTTTCCAATCATGTTATACGAGGTTATTTGCAATATTTGCGGCAGCTTTATTATCACAATATAACATCAATGGCATGTCCTTAAAAAATCCCGACTCTGTTATATAGCAGAATTTTAGCTATAAATTTTCACACACACCATGAGCCATAGCTTGGAATTTAGCTTCGACGGTAGGCTTGGACACAACGGTTTTTTCTTTCTTCGTCATGAGACCAAGTGACGGCCAACAACAAAAGCACAATACTCAGATGTCGATAGTCGATCATCTAGTTAGCCAGTCCAATCCACATCTATGTAACATTACACATGAAGATTATTCTAGTGAGTATAAAGAATGCATTACCCAGGACATCCCTTCAAATGACGAAGAATTCTATTTACTTCATCCATATGGGATGACCTTGGATCATGCATATACTGACTCACGACACTTACCGCAAATGCAATGTCAGGACGGGTATGAGACAAGTATATGAGCTTACCAACCATCCTTTGATAGTTCCACTATTACTCACCAAGCTATGATTTTGCTCCATGTGAGTGGCAGCAAGACGTCATCCCATCATTCCTGCTTCACGAAGGAGATCAAGAACATATTTTCTTCACCGAATCACCATGCTCTGATACCATCTTGTTTGATTTGGGGATTTTGTGGAACAACAGGAGGGAGAAGATGAGAAGAACAGAGACACGATTTGGGGAATTTTTCTTTGTCTGTTACCTCTATATCTTTCTTCTTCCATAGTTTAGAAACTGAATCTTCAGTAGCGACCTCCGGCCAATTTTATGACTTCTACCACTACTACGCTAATCGTCGTGTCAGGTCTAGACTGACCTTGTAACCCAGCTATGGTGTTGTGCTTCATGACATGCTTTGTGATGTATGGGTGTCATCGGGCACCTGCGATTCACCATGTTCATGCCCATCACACTGTTATCCGCATGAGTAGCATCTCATTACGCATCCTTAATTGGAACGTTCGCGCCTCAATTGGTAAAATTAGATGTGTTTTTATTCATTTCATGCATCGTACACATCAAGTTACAGTATTATGGTATAGGAACAATAGACATACAAAAGGGAACATAAAAATTTAGTTATTCATGCACAACTCACCACGTGCATCTTATTTGAAACATATAAACATATTATTCATCCTCTTGATTAGTGCCATCCTCCACCTCCACCACCATAGTATCCACCTCCGATATAGCCACCGCCACCGTATCCGCCATAGCCTCCGCCACCACCGTAGCCTCCGCCGTATCCACCACCATAGCCTGGGTAGCCATATCCACCACCATACCATCCATGCCCAGGTACATAACCACCATATCCACCACCGTATCCTCCACCACCGTACCCACCACCATATCCTCCACCACCGTAACCACCACCATAGCCGCCACCGTTACCATAGTAACCATGTCCCAACTTCTCATCTATGGGGCCATCACCTCCCATAGTATTCATGTTCTTTTCATTAGCTTCTGCATATATATATAAGTATAAGATAGATGCAAGAGATCATTTCTTGTAAAACTTAATGTGGATGGAAGGCAGGAAAGTTTCAACTTATAATTAATTCTGAATAACTACATATTTTCCATTAATACTACTTTTCCTAGAAAATAGTCAAAGTGACAAATGTGCCATACAAAAGCCCATGTACAGTGATACTATGTACTAATTTATCACGTAGGCTTTTGGACTATAAATGGATGGAACAGTTAGCAAGGAAGGTTTTATATGAGTTATTTCAAATATTATGATATCTTAAGTATATAGAGGAATACCGTACATGTGAAGCCCACATTGTAGTCATGACGTAGATCAACACAAAAATAAAAAAAGACGATCATTTGCTAGCGGCCCTCTCTTAAGTCTTAATTCTTAGCAGGGACATGGATCATTCTGAACAAAGGGAGATACGAACCATTGGCATGATCGGTGAACTGATCTCTTGCAGCAGCTACATCTTGGGAAACAAGTAGGATCAGAGTGGCTAGGACAACACCAAGCAGGCACAGATACTTGGAAGCCATGCCTAGATTGTGGAGATGTGTTCCTGAGCTTTGGATGAGAAGGTAGCGTTAACCTTTCGAGCTCTATTTATAGCAGAGCTGCAGGGGGAGACGCATGCACAGGCACAGCGATTACTGCGGACGCCTGTGTACGTAGCTGTCGCTGAGCTGATGGATGGGAGCTGAAGCTGAATGCTCATTCTGATGTAAGGTTAGATGTTAGGGTCGGGGCAGATCGAGATTGGTATGCCTCGTTATCGCAGTAATTAGCCATGTTGGGCGCAGGGTGCAGGCATGGACACATATATATTCATCCGTGCGGGGGTTTATGTAATTATGTGTGGTTGAGTAAAGACCAAAAGCTAATTAAGGTCAATAAGAAAGTAGTTACGAATACGATCGATGAGACGATCGATGAGGCGATATTGTTGTGTGTAGCTGTCAGATTCATAGATGGATCGATGTGTTTCATTTAGAAAAGGTAAATAAATTTCCACTCCTCTGTTCCTTCATACGCGTGCAGTGCGGTTGGATCTTGCATCAAGATCGTATACTAACCACCCCACACATTTTACCAAGAAACAACTCTCTCTATCTCACACAGCTTTTACACTTCTATCTCTCCCCCAGCTCTGTATCCCCTCTATCTCACAACACTCTCACTACTATAGAACATCCCATCTGTGTCAAATCTGAACTGGCTTTACTGTTAATTTTTAAATTCACGGTGAATAAACAAAAATGATAACCCACGACCCGGAATGATCAATGATATAACAAATCGGAATGGCCCATATTCTGGAACTGGTCGTGATAATATCACTGTTTGTCTCATTTTTGGCTTAAGACCTTGGTAAGCCACTAAACTGGATGATCCATGTTGTAGAGCTGGTAGTGATGATAAGGATTTCAGTGGCTGATCAGGCTCTCGCGTCGCTCTGGCTGGGCGGCTCGGGGGCGACCTCCCATCTCCCAACCAGCCTCCCCCTTCTCCTTTCTTACTCCCTCCTTTGTTCCCCCGGGTGCTCCCTCTCTCTGACGTTTTGGGCGGCGACTGGCCAGATCCGGCGGTGTTGTGGCGGTGGCCGTCTCTAGCGGCGTGGTGGCTGCGGGGCGAGTTCTCCGAGATGGTGCGGCGGCTGGGCCGGGGTCCTCTCCCTCGCGACCCATCCCTCTGGTGCGCTGGCCATCTTCGGCTCTAGTGGCCACCGGGGTCTAATCTCGGCCAGACGTGCGGTGGCAGGCCCCGACTACGGTGGAGGCGATCCGCCTCGCTGTGGGCAGCGCCGCCGCCGATGCACTTTCCCCCCCGCGTTCTCGTGGGTGCTGCGGGCCGGCGCGTCTTCTTTGCTGCTCGGCGGCCCAGTCGCCGGTCGGGTCCGGTGGCTGGCATTTTCGGCGCCGTCATCGGTGGCTGCCAACCGCTGGTGCCCTTCCCCACTTTCCTCCGTGGGATCCACGGTGGCAGGGGACCAGTCGGCCTAGCCCTGCCATGCCGCCGGCTTCAGACCTTCCTCTACCTGCCCGTCTCCTCTAGGTCGTCATCTTGTCCTCCCAGCGGCCACTGCTCCGCCCCCGCCCCACTGGCTCTCCCTTCTTCTGGAGAGTGGTGGCTTGGGCCGTGTGCCCCCGACCCTCCCCCGGTCCGTTTCTTCATCGTCTGGGGGTGGTTCGACGGTCCTGCTGGGGAGCGCCCGTTATGTCCGTGCCGTCACCTCTTCTGGCTCCCTTCCCTGCCGAGGTGGGCCTCGCCTCCCTCTCTTGGGAGGCGATGGTTTGGGTAGCCTCGGCAGTCGATGGGTGTTTCCAACTTGGTCAAGATCAAGATCAATTTGTATTTGCATGGCTAGATTTCATCTTTATTACAGATAGACCAAAGATTGATGTACGATGAGGACCGTACTAGCGCAGAGTTCATTAATGGTGTGCATTCTTTTTTGAGGACTGCCTAAGTGTACAAGTCAAACAAGATGCTTGACTACGTTTGTAAGCTGTACGTTCGGACCCAGACCTTTACCACCAAGGTGGCTGAAGCAGGAAGGGGTTCAGCCGCATAACCATTAAAACCGCTAGTTCTTGCTAGAGTCAGCATTGATAGGATACTTTGAAGTAAGTACTGAGGGGTTGTGCTGGAGACCCCTGAAAAAGAGGGAAATAACAAACTGGGGGACAACGTGACTGTTTCATTGCATGGTGCAAAAAATGTATTCGGTTTGGCTCAGACCTAGAAGATGATGATGACACCCCTGAATCGCCACATAGAGAACCATGGTCGTCGACTAGAAAAAGCCCTAGTTCGCCGGCTAGAAGAAGCCATACACCTCCTCCGACCATAAAGAGAAGCCCTACTCCTCCATTAGCACCAAATAAAAGGCCCTACTCCCCACTGGCACCAAAGAAAGGCCCTGCTCCACCGGCAACAAAGAGAAGCCCTACTCCATTGGCGCCGAAGAACAAGCGTCGACAACATCTGAAGGGTTAGGTGCGTCTAGAAAACAAGGACGAGAAGCGTCTCAAGATTCGGACCCACGTTCTTCGTCAAAGGATGTCAGTGAAAGTGTCACAAAGCGGGCAAAGAAAATATCGAAGAGTGGTGATAAATTCATCCCTACTCAAACGCAAGAGTTCTCATGGGAATGGCTGTGGTTAAAACAAAAGGGGTCTTTCTTAAGACCGTTTACTGAATACGAACACATTATCCATAAGTCTGGTATGCAACAACTTGCTAGGGATGAGTTCCTGCAACATCAGGATGAACATTAGGTGTCAGTGTGGTTCCATGGAAGAACGGTTTCGCTCAATACAATCACACTTATAGCAGTCGACAGAGTAGCAAAACCCGAGAAAACAAATATATCATTCCATGGAAGAACGCCTAAGCGAAGAAGTAACATGACAAGTGTAGTTACCCATTAGCCAGCTGCAAGAACCTCAAAGTAATCCCAATGTCGTCAACAACCCCTCCACGCGGCAGACCAGCTGCACTTCTACTGGGCTCCCTCATGCGGACTAGGGCCATTATTTTGTAGATGACATCACGATGCGACACCAATGTGAGCTCCATATCAAAGCACATAACCTATCATTCAAGGAGGCTTATTCGATGACATTGCTAATGGAGCCGGGGCAAGTCTTGCATTGTATTGAGATATCGTCGAGCTACTCTAAGGATGGGGTGGATCAGATATGTGAAGGATATGAAGACCTTGACCTCGACATTCCCAGAGTTGACGGGGTTACCAAGCTTGGACAGGCCATACACTATCATTTTGTGGCGAAAGTGCTACATAGTATTTCTTGATAACAAGGAGGTGTCCATTCTAGCAAGAGACATCTCGCACTCAGATTCTGTAAGAAGGCCAAGTACAACACCACCATCGCCTCCATGCAAAAAGTTGATGGCTAGAAGAAGCCCTACTCCTCTACCGCTCCCAGCATGTAAACAGAAGTTGGCTTCACCAAAGAAGTTTGGCCCACAAAAGGAGAGGCCCGGCTAATCCATGAAGTTGGCTCCACCCAAGATGTCAGCTCGATCTAATAAGTCGGATCCAACTAAGAAGTCATACATTCTAACTCCCGAAGAGACTAGAAAGAATATGAGCGCAAGTGTAACTACACACTTTAAAGTCCAGAGCCTAAGAAGCAGGTTCCACTCAACCATGCGGTGATAAAGTTTTCTCTGTAGGTCATGCGGCACCACAGAAATTTCCATCAAACTATAAGCGCACGATGAGAAATGCTACAACAAAGAATTTGCAGTCCTATGTGGACTTGTAGATGGCAGAATTTATGGTAGCTACTCAACTTAGTGAATGTGAATTTCTTAGCCAAGCTGAAGCAGTATCATCTAGATGGCCATTTAACTTCGGCGAACCATTAGTGAGGCCTGAAGAGGTGCCTAAGCTATTAACAAAAATGTGGCAATTTCATGAATAGTATACCAGGGAGTCAAAGAATGGTAAAATAATGTTTGGCGCACATTTCAAACATGATCATTTTTTATACGAGGACAACCTCAAATAGATCCACCTTAGTGATTTGCATCCTATACCAGTGAGACGTGCTCAACGTGTCTTTAGTTGAGTTGCTGGACTCTATAAATTTCTTATTTGTAAAATTTACCATGTGCATCCTTATACTATTAAATTGCAAATCTAACTAACTTCTTTCCATACAAAAATGCAGAAAAGAATCTATTTACAATGTAAGCTTTATCGACCTGTTAGTTGTAAATAAAAATGTTGTAAGAGATAAACCAAAAGAAACTAAGAATAACATATTCTATGATGTCAAGGAGCAAAACTACAAAACAGATATACATGTACCATTCAACTTTCAATATTTGTTTTCGTACTGACTCGTTCTAATCTTTTTTCTCAACATGATGTTAGGACTAATTAGCTACGCTGCATATGTGCGGGTTTCATTGAATCGATCCTTTTGGTTATCCAACTGGATTGTAGCACGATCATTGTTTTCGACTTTAAAAATAAACCACCGTTGAAGAAGTATCATGTAGATGGCCATTTAACTTCGGCGAACCATTAGTGAGGCCTGAAGAGGTGCCTAAGCTATTAACAAAAATGTGGCAATTTCATGAATAGTATACCAGGGAGTCAAAGAATGGTAAAATAATGTTTGGCGCACATTTCAAACATGATCATTTTTTATACGAGGACAACCTCAAATAGATCCACCTTAGTGATTTGCATCCTATACCAGTGAGACGTGCTCAACGTGTCTTTAGTTGAGTTGCTGGACTCTATAAATTTCTTATTTGTAAAATTTACCATGTGCATCCTTATACTATTAAATTGCAAATCTAACTAACTTCTTTCCATACAAAAATGCAGAAAAGAATCTATTTACAATGTAGGTTTTATCGACCTGTTAGTTGTAAATAAAAATGTTGTAAGAGATAAACCAAAAGAAACTAAGAATAACATATTCTATGATGTCAAGGAGCAAAACTACAAAACAGATATACATGTACCATTCAACTTTCAATATTTGTTTTTGTACTGACTCGTTCTAATCTTTTTTCTCAACACGATGTTAGGACTAATTAGCTACGCTGCATATGTGCGGGTTTCATTGAATCGATCCTTTTGGTTATCCAACTAGATTGTAGCACGATCATTGTTTTCGACTTTAAAAATAAACCACCGGAATATTTTTCAAGATATCATCAACTTGCTAAACAAGTAATATTGTTCCTTTTGTTATTGTTCTAATAATATTTCTTTTGATTGAATCAAACTCTAATAATTACTATTCGTAAGGACACGCAGTGCATTCACTCAATTCCATGCAATAAATAGTAGTGAATTCAAGGAAGCATTTGATATCGCAACCAACATTCGAGTCAATACAAAATATTCATGTGCTGTACAATTTTTTATGTCAATATTTCTATTTATGTTTCCATGCCAATGGTTTCTAGGTTTTTTCGCCGCAGTGTATGTGACAAGATTTGAACAACAATTTATGTGCCTACGATGTACGTGTTGTGAGTTCATGGGCACATTCACCAACGACACCATGACACAAGTGATCATAGGATGCGTATATACTTAATAATGTTTAATTCTCACATACTATAGAAGTTCAAGGATTGATCTCTTCACTCCATCTAATGATATCTCAACAACCTAGAGAAAGCGGGCATGCATACTCAGGCCCCACTGAGTCAAGGCAGTCTAAGAATAACTCGTTGGTTTCATTGTTGGTGAGGACGTCATATATAAAGAGCACGAGTTTCATGAGTGTGCATTTAGAGTGTGCCTTTCAATAAGAACCAACGAACTAACGGGTTTAAATTTGAGTACCAAGAGCGATGCACACAAAAGTCAAACAACTCCATGTGTATATCATGTTAAATATGTGCTCACGTGAATTTGATTTGAATTGTAAATCTGAGTTTGCCAATGTGTATTTCATGTGAATATGTGCTGCGAATGAAATACTTGTGTGCAATGGATGAATTAGTTGTGAAAATTTGACATGTAGAAAAATATGATATGCTAATATATACGTGTATAATATGATATGTGATCTGTTGATATCATATATGTGTGTACGATCTGTGTAATCTGATCTTAAAAACTTCGCTGTTGTAAGACATGTAACAAGATGGTGATACCCTTGGGTATCATCCCAGGATGCCTGCAACTAGTTCAAAAACCAGTAGTGAAACCAGTTTGGAACTGATAGTGTAGCCACTACAGGAATTGACAGGAGAGTCGACTGCCAGTTGCTATCTCGACGGCCAGTAACCAGCCGTCGATGCAAATCAATTAGTGTCGGCGGCCAACATCCAACCGTCGATACGTATGGGATACTCTCGACGGCCACACCACCAGCCGTCGAGAAAGCTAGGAACAGACGAACGGAAACGTTAAAGGTTGACGGCGTGGACGTTGTGTCGACGGCCAGACGTTAAGCCATTGATACAGTGTGCTCCAGGAAGATAGTATCGACGGCTTGGACATGGCCATCGACACAACTATTCTTGCAAACACTTTAATTCATATTTGATGTAATTTTTTTTGTAATTTAAATTCATTTCAAATTCTTTGAGGTTTTTGTGATATGTAGTTAAATGATGCGAATGTCGTGTTGATGAAATGTGTGTTGTTATGTTACAATGGAATAATATACTTCGACCTAGCTTTTAAATAATGTTTAAAATGTAATATTTAATTTTGAAAAGCTATATGTTTAAATTTTTATTGGATGAGGTTATCGAATAGTGTACTAAGCAGTATATAAATTTGACCTTATTAATAAAAATAAGTTAAAATCAAACGCTTGTTTAGTGATCATGGAGACGCATGAAATAGTAAACATTTGCCGCAAATTCTTTGAAAAGCTTCCATTTACAAAGGAGTCACCACAAAGTAAGATTTAAAAATTTTGATTTTTTTCCTATACCTGTAATTTTATGTAGGAAACAGCATGGAGTTGTCTGATAATTTAAAATCTTTTTTAAATTTTTTTTAAAATTAAAATGAAGTCGTTTGACTGATTAAGCCCTTGGGGGGTGCTGCCCTCGAGACTAGAAGCTCTCTCGACGGCTTACAACTAAGCCGTTGATACAGAGCAGCTACATCAACGGTAGTCAAAAGTTGCCCTCGGCACAGGTAGTCTCAACGGCATTACACCTGGCCGTCGATACAAGTTCCCTCGACGACAGTGTCGACGGTGTGCTCTAAAACTGTCGAGATAGTTTGATAGGGCCAGTGTCGACGACTGATAAATAGCCGTCGATACAGTTTGGCTAGAGTCGACGGCTTACATTAACCGTCGATTCTGAGATAGCTAGGAGGATGCCGTCGACACTGTGACATATTTGATACCACGTTAGGGCTCGGGACTTGGCATTTTGCCAAGTCCAGAGCCCTCTCGCCTCCCCGACGCACCGTCGCCACCACACCGCCCTGCCGCGCAACCACCCCGACGCTGCCGAAATCTCGTCTCGAATCTCCGGTACCGCAACGCGACGTGTGATCAAACGGTAATTCGTAGGTGGGTTTAGAAGCCTTCCAAAGCCTAATATAAAACTCTAACGTGCAACGATGGCTAGCAAATCAGAGATGGAAGAAGACAAGAGTTGGATGTACGACGGATGGCAACAGAATGGACACCACTCAGACGAATGGTACGAGAAGACTGATATATTTCTGAATCGTGCTTTTCGGGATGAGCGAAATGAAAACACCCGGGTAACTTGTCCATGTGTTGATTGCGGGAACTGTAAGAAAAGAAGCCGCGCTCAGATGGAGATAGACCTGTATACGCATGGCTACAAAGCCGAGTACCGTCGATGGGTTTATCATGGAGAGAGTCGGTGGGCTGATCCACCACCAACATCACTCCCAACTGGTGAAGGTTTCGATGAAATTGATCGGGTGAATGATATGATTGATGACTTCGGTCATAATTTCCCTGATGCAGAGCCCCCACAGCTTTGTCTAAGTTCATGGAACTTCTCGAGTCTGCAAAACAACCTCTGCACGATAGCACAACGGTGGTTCTCTTATCTGTTGTGGCCCGTATGTTAGCAATTAAGTGCAAATATAATTTCTCTATCAACTATTTCGACGAGCTCATATCCTTGTGGTCCGATGTCCTTCCAGAATGTCATAAGTTGCCTCCTAATTGGTACGAGTGTAAGAAACTGATAGGTGGTATCGGAATACCATATGAGAAGATACACTATTGTCCAAATCATTGTATGTTGTACTATAAAAATGATGCAGCTAAGCTGTCTTGTGATAAAATGTGGGGAGTCCAGATAAGTCGAGATAGAGGACGGTCAAGGAAATAAGAGGCAGACTAGTGTGGCGAGGAAAGTGCTTCGTTATTTCCCGCTGACTAAACGTTTAGAACGGTGTTTCATAACCGAAGAGACGGCGCAACAGATGAGGTGGCAGAAGGAGGGTAAAAGGACGAAGGGAGATTTGATGGTACATCCGTCAGATGGAGACGCGTGGAAGCACTTCGATAAGAAACATCCGGAATTTATAGCTGATCCGAGAAATGTGCGCCAAGCAATTGCCACCGATGGGTTCATCCCTTTCAATATGATTACTGCATCCTATTCCTGTTGGCCTGTGTTCACTATGCCCATGAACCTTCCGCCGTTACTTTTAATGAAAGAGGAATTCATGTTTCTATCACTCATTATGTCTGGTCCAAAGAATCCGAAAAAGAATCTGGATTTTTTCATGAGACCTTTGGTCGAAGAGTTGAAGGGTATGGGAGCATGGAGCAATAGCATATGATAGAAAGAGCAATACCAACTTTTCCATGAGGGCTGTCTTTTTTTGGTCTATTTATGATTTCCCGGCTTACGGAATGTTTTCGGAATAGAGCACGCATGGCAAACTAGCATGTCCGGTTTGTATGGATGACACAAGCGTGTTCCAGTTAACACACGGGGAGAAGGCATGTTGGTTTGACTGTCACTGTGCTTTTCTGAAGCCAGATCATCCTTTTAGGAAACAGAGAAATGCTTTTCAAAAAAATACCATTGTCAAAGGACAAAAACGTGGGCAGATGACCATGGCTTCCATTAAAGCTTTACAATCCGAGTTGGTGGAACGGAGAAATGGTGTTTACGAGGGTTACGGCGTGTCACACCATTGGACACAAAAGTGTAGTTTATACTCACTTCCTTATTCAAACGATTTGCTATTACCCCACAATTTTGATGTTATGCATCAAGAGATGAATGTAGGATAAGCAATCTTTGGGAGCAATTTTGACATTCCTGACAAGACCAAGGATAATGTCAAGGCACGTCTCGATTGTACTGAAATATGTAATCGACCATCGATGAATATGATAGAAGGAAGGTCAAAAAAGCCCAAGGCTTCGTATTGCCTAACAGTAGCATAGAGGAAAGAAGTTCTCGAGTGGTTCGAGGGACAGCTAAAGTTCCCCGATGGGAATGCAGCTAATATTGGTCATGGTGTCAACATTGCTCAAGGGAAGATACACGAAATGAAAAGTCACGACTATCACATTTTTATACGTGATCTCATGCCTGTCGTGTTTCGTGGGTATGTATCCGAAGATGTATGGAGAGCCCTTTTGGAATTGAGTTTTTTCTATAGAAAACTGTGTGCTAAAGAGATAAAGCGGTCTGAGATGGTTAAGCTCGAAGAGGATATTGTCGCGCTTGTGTGTAAACTTGAGAAGATATATGTTCCTGGGTTTTTTAACCCAATGGAGCATCTATTGGTTCATTTGCCTGTCGAAGCTAGATTGGGAGGTCCTGTTCAGTACAGGTGGATGTATCCGATAGAGCGTCGGTTTAAAGGGGTTAGGGCAAACGTTAAAAACAAGGCTCGTGTTGAAGGTTCCATAGCAGAATCGTATTACATGCAAAAGATAACCAATTTTTCAAACAAATATTTGGCGCGACAGCACAATGTCAACATTCAATTATCAAGATACAACACAGTTTGCAACGAACCCCAATCTGACCTAAAACTGTTTCATGGGAAAGGCAATCATGTGGGAAGAAGTACAAGACGAGAGTTATCACAAGAAGAAAGATTGGTTGCACTCTTATATGTGTTCGACAATATGGAAGAAGTGGGGGACATGCAGAATCAGTTTATACGAAGAGAATGGACAGGGTTGAATGACCCCAATTCGGAGGAAAGAACTCAATTGATGAAGGAGGGTGCTGGACCTGGACGTCCTAACTTCATAATTTGATTTTGGAAATATGTAAGTTTGATTATTTTAATTTTTTTCATAACTTCATAAACTTTGTAACACATCAGTGTTTAACTTTTATTCTTTTGTATAAAACAGTGCACGACTCATTCGAGTGTACACAATGATCTCCGTATTTTATCGCGTGGACCCAGATCATGCGTAAAGGTGCACGGAACTTATGATGTCAATGGGTTTCGTTTCAGATCGGCATCTCACGAAAGAACAAAACCTAATTTAAAATCAATCAACAGTTGTGTACTGTGTTACGGGGAAGATGGTATGGAGTACTACGGTATTATAGAGGAAATAATTGAACTAGTATTCGAAAAAAGTAAGGAACTATCGGTTGTTCTCTTTCGTTGCATTTGGTTCGATCCTTTCAAAGGGGTTAGACGTCGACCTGAGTTAGGTTTGGTGGAGGTTAATCACATGTCAAGATTACAAGGGTATGATCCGTTCATACTACCCAACCAGGCAGAGCAAGTGTACTATCTGTCTTATCCATGTCGCAAAGCTATGAAAGGTAGTACTAAACGCCACGAGGAAGATCTTCGGTCATGGTGGGTTGCGTATAAAGTTCGAAGACCTGGAAGGTTAGCTACACTGACGTCCGATGATTACCATCAACCAACACAAGAGTAACGTTTGAATGGGAATGTCGTGATTGATGCTGGAAATGGATTAGATAACCTAGTAGCCACAATAGATGACGATGTGAATGAAGAAATAAATCCACCTAATCAGTAAGCACAACAAGCACCGCAAGCACAACAAGAAGGGCTTATCGATGATCCTCTTGATGTAGATGATACATAGTTCTAATTCAATGGTATTCATAATGGCTAATATTTTCCTTTTAATTTCTTTTTTTATTTTTTATTATATGTGGACTGACATTTACTTTTAAAGGCAGTATGCCACTACGGCAGTTCAAGAGGAGCGCCTCGCAGGACGAGGACGACGACCGTGATCTCGAGGGGGGCCAGGAGGGCACTCCAGAATCTGGACAGAAGGGTACGCCAGATCAGGATGGGGTACGCCAGATCAGGATGATCTGGCACTGACAAAGGAGTCTGGGGCCAGAGAGGGCTCTAGCTGAAGGGAAACGCGGGCGCTACGCTAGCACAGAATCAAAATTCTACCGCCGAATCAAAATTCTACCGCCGAGACCCAGGACCCCCTGCAAGTAATTGACCACAGATCGAGTTACCTTACGACGCGCAGTGCAGCGGAAGATGAGTCGATGAAGCCGGTTCAATCGATCTGCGCGTAGTTGTACGGAAGTAGTCGTTCACGGCGATCCCATCGCCTCCTCCTCGCTGGTCAGCAACAAGCCACGAGGTGCGCCGTGGCCGATCCCCATGCCGTGGAGGTCGTCGACGAGCTCCGCATGCTCGCCGAGATTCGCGATCTCCTCGCGCAGCCTGTCTTCAAACGGACATTCTGGCCTCGTTCGGAGTCCGTTTGCGATGATCTT
>SPJY01027863.1:1741195-1847821 GCA_005191435.1 Raddia distichophylla | reverse complement strand
GACCGTAGTGGATGCAGGGGAAGGAGTGGCGGTCACATCCATGTGGGCGATGCCCTCATCATTCTCCCCTTTTTGAATTGGAGTCGACCTCGACTCCTTTACATGTTTCTGCAAAAGGTTAGTGGAAACAATGCTATACGAAGTTATTACGCCTTTTAAGTCAAAACTAGAGGAATTTAGCATGACATGGCTAGAAACATTGTCATCCTCTAGTTGGGCACATTCATTTACTGCAAAAGTTGGATTCATATTGGAACAAATGTAAACTCTATGCACCATATACTCTCCTTTATCATTATTTTTTCGTATAACTTCGTATGATGTATGCTATACGAAGTTATTACGTACCCAGTGACCCAGC
Organism: Raddia distichophylla; assembly: GCA_005191435.1. Lineage (NCBI taxonomy): Eukaryota > Viridiplantae > Streptophyta > Magnoliopsida > Poales > Poaceae > Raddia > Raddia distichophylla. The sequence continues at coordinate 1,847,460 of SPJY01027863.1, read as the reverse complement.
GAGCGCCCGCGCCCCAGCCCTTGCCCCGCACGCCCACACTGCACCTGCATCCATTCCACGCTCCCACTGGGCACTGGCTAGTGGCCCCTCCCCAGTCCCCATTGTCACTCTAAAATCTGAATCCACCTTCCACGGGCCAAGCCAAACCCTAGCCATGCGCCGCTGCTCTCGGCTCCCGCCTCGCTCGCCTCCGCCTCGGTCGGCCTCGACTCGACGTCGCTCGCTCGCCGGCACCATCCCGACGTCGCCGCACCCTCCTCCAGCACCGTCGTCAGTCGTCACTGGCTCCTGCCCCCGGCGCCGCACACCCGCACAACAACAACACGAGGCCACTAGCCACGAGCACAGCTGCACAGCCAGCCTGCCGATTGCTGACAGGCACACCACGCACAGGTAATGAGCAATTAGTAAAATGAACGATCAATTATATTAGAGAATTGATGAATTGATGACGCACCATGCACAGGTGATGGGGAACGGGGTGTCCCGATCTTCTGGTGAGACTCGTAGGGATAATTTCAATCTGGTCGGAGAGGCGACCTTGACGATCCGGCTACCAACCTCGCAAGGATGACAACCCGGCAATCGCTAAACCACCAAACCTGCTCGTTATCAACCACGCCAAGAACGCGATTGACCTGACCACGAAGGACGTTTCCTGCAAGCGATCGAAGAACAAGCAAGAAACAGATAAACGCAATCTAAAATTGCAAATATGGATGAAGCACTTGGATAAATTTGAGGTTCGATAACTCGACTCGGGTGGTCTAGTCGACACACGCAAATTCAAGGGGGGACGCACACGGGGTCTACCAACACACAACCAAACCTGAGCAAATATGACAGCGGCGGCTAGTTTTTATGGTGGAGGGAGGGGGAGGACGGCCAAAGGGGTGGAGGCCAAGGTGGAGGACGTTCTAGGGTTTCTCCCCACGTCCTCAACCTGGGCCTAGGCCTATCCGTCAAATTACAAGGCCCACGGCCCAAAGAAAGTGTCGCAGCACTTGGCAGATTTGATCCATTGTAATATTTCGAAGTTTTCCGGTGATCCAGGATGAATTTTGCAGTGACATTGGATCCATTGGAAAGATTATCTCCTAAACTTTCCAGAATGTACTCATTTGCCTCATTTGGACCTCGTATGTGGCCTGGGCGCTGATGGCCGAACCGGGCTTCCGGAAGAGTTGGGATTGCACTTGGTCTTTCTTGTGCGTGATGAAGGGTCTTCAATCTTGGTTATCACGTGTTGGACGTCCCCCTTTGACGGCATGTGTGGCTTGGCCCAAGTATTGAAGTCCACTTGAAGTTTCTTGTCAGCATGTCGTTGCGACGTTTCAGCACATCATCCTAGCACGGATATCGACAACTTTGGTGGCGTTGTAGTGGAAGGAGCGAGAGGCGTCATGTCCATGTCCGTCCTTGTGATGGTCTCATCAGTGGCGAGGGCGGCGTCCTCCTCGGGCTGGCGGACCTCACGGTCGCCGTATCTGCCGCCGTCGCCATCCGCTGCGCCGAGGTCGCCGTCCGCTCTATCGGGGTCGCTGTCACCATCCGCTGTGAAGCCCAAAGGTGGAGGAGCTCCGCCATCGCCATCAGATCCGCCGGCATCGCTATCCACTGCGAAGCCCCAATGTGGAGGAGCTCCGCCGGCGTCGCCATCCGCTGCGAAACCCCAAGGTAGAGGAGCTCCGCTATCGCCGTCTGATACGCCGGTGTGGTCCGCTGCGAAGCCCCAAGGTGGAGGACCTCCACCGTCGCCGTCTGAGGCCCAAGAAGAGTAGCGGGAGGAGCTCTGGTCTGTGAATCTGTCGCAGTGGGAGGGAGTGGGACAAATAGCAAAAGGGTCATTTCATAACTTCGTTAATTTTTTCTACCTTGTCTGAAACGTCAATTAAAAAAAACGGAGGGAGTAATAGTTTTTTTATTCGTTCCACTTTAGGTACTAGAACTAATCCTTAGTATGTATTGTTAACGTAGGATTTGGCAATGTCCTGTCAACTACCCAGCCCATCATGATTGGTAGGAAAGTTGAGCTTCACATACACTACTAGAAAACTAGACTTAGATATTGGTCTATTAGTACGGGTTAGACACGAACCGCATAGGCAATTTAGTACCAGTTGAAGGCACCGAACGGTTGTGACGTTCTCACATTAGTACTAGTTAGAGGCATCGAACGTTTGTGACGTTCTCACATTAGTACCGGTTTGTGATACGAACCGGTACTAATGAGCTTTCTGGGAGTGGGGTGTATGTCAATTGGCATAAAGGATCACTAGTATCAGTTCGTGATAAGAACTCTAACTGGTACTGGATGGCCCTTTTTTGAACTTCTCCCTCCCAATACTATGCTCGAGTGAACAGTAACCGGTGGCGCCAGCCAAGAGTTTTAAGAGGAGAGGTGAGATGTCGTTCTGTAGTAGCGATAGGGATCATTCTACTCTCTGTCTTCGATTTTTTTTTATATGTGAGACATTTTTATTTTGTGTGATTGATAAAAAAGAAAATTTGACCGGAAACATATTTGCATAAAAATAATGGTAAAATCAATTCCACGGTGTAAATTAACAACGCATAGAAGCGTTGTCATGCTCTCAAGATATGCGTTGTTGGCTCACAACGCTTCTTTGGGCTAGTTACCAACATATATTTATGCGTAGTGGTAGATCCTTACAACAGCCTCTGTAGCCATGCATATTGAATTCGTTGATATAGAGTTCAACGACGCTTATTTAACCTTTTAACAATACATAGATGTGTTGGTAAAGGGGATTTTTCGTTGTAGTGTGAAGAACTCGATCACCTCATACATACATACATACATACATACATACATACATACATAGTATGTATGTTGGTTGTTATCATCAATGATGTCAGACCAATGAGAGAGAGCAATCGCTACGCGCGTCAAAACAGTATCAATCTCCATCTTACCCTCGTGGAAAAAGGATATGTAGCACAATGTTGCTTGCTAAGTGCGCATATGCTGCAGAACTGAAGCTTGCGCAGTCGATGAGGGAACTCCTCACATTATCTTTTGAGTCCCATATGTAGGGGTGAAAACGGGTATTATTCGGATATTTCGGATAGTTGTTTTTGGCTCGTATAGATACATATACATTATAGTTTTTCTCATACAACTCATATTTTTGTTTTTGAAGGGAAGATTAATAAAACGAACTAAACGGTTTTTTAAAATTTGTTGTCTATTTAATTCGGATAACTCGGATATCTCTTCGGATAACCCGGATATCTCGGATTCGGGTAAAAACTTTCACCCCTACCCATATGTCTCGCAGACTGGAAGTTGATATGAATGTGTGCTCTCATCATGACCAAGCCACATAATGTTTGCCTTGGCCATCACGTACATGCATGGGAATGGCTAGGTTGAGTGTCATGGTTCATAGCAGGTTCCTAAAGCGCTATTCGCGCACCAAAGACATGGTCCTACGGCACGGATTAGTGGCCAGCCACGATCTTCATTGAATGGTGATGAGTAGTTTTTAGATTGTATTTGCAATGAGAACAATATGTTGTTGTAAATTTGTAACCTTTTCTTCGTTTGGTTTTCCACTCTGCTTTGCTGTAGGCTTATATGCATTTTTACATGGAATAATTTGTGCCAGTTAATTGCGTGCTCACCATGATGGTTGTTTGTCAGCTAGATAGTAGAGTAGTACAAAAGGTTGAGAACTCCACTCGAAATGGATGGCTCTCTCCCAATAGATACTTCTGATCTACAGGTTGTTGTTGCCTTGATCTCAAGTATGCTTTTTGTTTTGAACTTTTTTTTTTTTAGCAAAGGGCAGGAGAGCTGCCATCTATTGATCAAAAGGAAGAAGTTGTACAGAGTGGGGGGGAATTACCCCTCCCCCTAGGGGAGCAGAAGAGCAAGCTAAGCTTAATTACAGGGAAACTAAATTTGCACCAGCTGCCTCCCATAGGCGCAGCTCGTCAATGAGGAGCTCGAGGAAGAGGTGGAGAGGCTTCTCTTCCGACCGAAAGACGTGGTTGTTTTGCTCGATCCAAAGGTGCCAACAGGTGGCAGAGATGATCGAGCGGGCTCCTTTATGGGACCCGGATTGCAGGGTAATGTTCTCCCACCAAACGTTGAGGCAGACCTCTCCCCACGTGCTCGGAATGAGCGCGGGGATGTTGAAGAGCGCTGCGAGCCTGCTCCAGACGAATGAGCTGAATGCGCAATCCAGAAAAAGGTGTTCCGGAGTCTCCAAGTTTCTGCGGCACAGGGGGCAGAAATAGGAGTTGGGGAGTTGCCTTCGTTGTAGAACATCCGCTGTCAAGACTCGATTCTGTAGAAGAAGCCAAAGGAAGAATTTGCATTTGGACGGCGCCCAGGTCTTCCAGATTGTAAGCAGAGCGGGGGGCCGGGCAACGCCCAGAGAACTGCAACCGGTAAGCTGAGCGCACGGAGAAAGAACCGTCCGGCGAGAACCGCCAAGTTCGCTGGTCCGGCTCACCCTCGGCAAGGGTGACGCAGGATAATCTGGCGAGTAGCATGAGGAGCTCAGGGACCATGTGAGGTAGCCAGTTTCTTCGAAGGTCGAGAAGCCAGTTATTGTTGGAAAAGGCTTCTCGCACTGATCTGGTTCTCTTAGTCGTCGCTTTGAAGAGTCGTGGAGCTAAATCCTTGGGGGCACAACCGAAGAGCCAGCGATCCTCCCAAAAGGTTGTTTCCATCAAAGTGATTGAGGAGTACTTAAAGCAAGTTATGAACATAATAATGATACAAATTCTGATGCATGTGAATCGGAAAAGGCTCCAGGTTTTTATAGCACATGATATTACTTCTCAATACTGGAGTTTGGTGGGGGAATTTTTTATATGCACTCAATTTGATTGGGTGTGTAAAATGGAGAAGATTTGGTAGTTGAATGGATCCCCTTCGCACTTCTATCATAGCATCCCATAGCCATGCATGCTCACTGTGGCAAGTGATAGTGAAATTGCTTTGGAGAATCCAACCATACAACACGATTTAGTGGGTTTCTTTGTGAAAATTCATGGAACATAAATACATTGTTGGGGCTTTTGTAACTGATCAATTCATATTTGCTATTATCCTAATTTCTCGATATTAGTGGATTTTCGTATTCATATATCTAGGAAAGGTTTAAACATACAGCAACGCCTTGTAATGGTTGGCACACCCTGTACACTGCTGCACACACCTCACTAGAGATGGTTCGAACCGTCTATCTCTTCTGTCAGTGATAATCCAAATTATAAGACATAGTTCACCAAACCATCTTTGATATTATTAGCCATCTCTGATAAGTATATTATCAGAGACAATTATTATGTAAAACATCTCTGATGTGTATATTATCAAAGACAATACATTATTCAAACCGGCTCTGATGAGAAATGGTTGTCTTTGATTGCGATGTATCATGGGTGTACTACAACAAACGATATCAGGGTCGTCGGCCGAATTTACAATGTCAGCGGTTGAAGACCCGATGACACCAATTACGAGTTCTGTGTAACATCCCCATTTTCAAAACTCTAAAAATCATGGCATCATTATTTCATGTGCATGAATTCTAAAAAAATTAATTAATTTTAAAATGTGTATGTAACCTTCTAAAGGCTAAATTCAATATTTTGAATTTTAAATTAATTATTGTAAATGTCAAAGTAAAATTTTGGTAAAAATATATAATTTGATTCTGAAATTTTAAAAATAAGTATTTGCAAAAACCAAAGAATATTTTGGTAATTAATATTTTAGTTTGAATATAAAGAATTTTTAATAATATTTTGGATTTCAAAATAATTACTTATTAAAATTAAAAGTCTATATTTGATAATTAATATTCTAATTTGAGTTTAATAAAAATACTAGTACAATGCTTGTGCGTTGCTACGGAACTTTAGAGAAGAAAGAAAAACATATATCGTGCAACATATAAAGTTATAAAGGGTAATTTACTAAATATTTCAACATATCAATAGATCATCCTATACCCTTTAATTAGCGATGTATCAAAGGAAAACAAAAAAATATGGGTTGATGGTCATTATTTTCTAGAATGGTATGTATGGCATCATTCTTCATCTCCCCTTTTTATAAGCTTAATGATCCTCTAAGGCCCTGCTTGGGTGTTTATATTTTTATTCACACTTGTAAAGGACACAAGATACACTTGTAAAAAAAATTTCTTACTTCAAAATCGTAACATCATACATGCGTAAAAAATTTATAAATTGTAAATAATGCTTGAAAATACAAACATCACTCCCCGTTATTGTTATTTCTTTTAGAAATACATATGTATATCGTTTCCATTAGCACACCCAAACAAAACCAAGATAAAATCCAAATAATTAAACACTTTGAGTGCAAAGTGCACCGCTCCATACTTTCACAAAAGGCCACCACAACTCCACATAGGTAAAGATCAACATGAAATTGGATTAACAAAACCAAGATAAAATCCAAATAATTAAACACTTCGAGTGCATAGTGCACCGCTCCATACTTTCACAAAAGACCACCACAACTCCACACAGGTAAAGATCAACATGAAATTGGATTAGTACGTATCATAACCTGAATAACCATGGTAAACAAAAGCAGAAAACTATGCGGAAGGAACTGAAAAACAATGAACTCCGAAGAGAACATGTACAAGAAAACAACAAGCTCAGCAAATATTTTGTTGAGACGATCATTCTATCATCACACTGCACTTGACTCGACTCAGATGACAATCATTCATCTTTCATCATCAGCTTGACACCATCCCGTTTAATCAGCACTTCAAAAACAAGTGATATCAGTCAAGCATTTGTAAAATATAAATTTGTGTCAAATCAACTAACAAACAATGTAATGCAATATTATAAAGATGCACCCAGATTTATTCAAAGGAATTGAAATATTGTAAACTATAATATAGTAAGTACAGCTCAACTAATATATGAGCAATTAACCAGCATATGCTCAATTTTAATTTAAACTCCCTTGTGCTAATTCTTTATAGGAGCATTAGCCCCTTAAATTTTAGTATGAACTATCATTAAAGATATAAACAGAAAAACAACGTGTACACTAAGAACACACAACAATGACTTATTTTCTACCAACAATGTCACATCTTTGAGGTGCCCGCTAAATGAACTCATGATTTTTTTAAATAAAAAATAAAACTGCTTTACAACGAAGGCATTAGAACAAAACTCAACCCACCATAAAGTTTGTTCAAATATTTTTTATTTTTGTGAATATTGTTGTCTTCAACAAATCAAATAACTGAATCTACCAAAAACAACAATTCGTGCAACACACAAGGCAATGTGAACACCTGAATTCTCAACTCCATGTAAAAAAGGAACTTGTGCCATCCTGTAGCTCCTTGATTTTGCTAGCTTTATAGAAATACTGCCAACCTATATTTCCTTCCGCCAATAGAAGAACTGAATATGTGAATATCATTCAAGCAATATCTAATATAGAGGAAAATGTTTTATGACTATAGAAGAAAATGTTTTAACAGTAGAATTGAAGTGTAAATCTATGTGCACAAGGAGATGGCAGCTACGTATAAAAACTAAGAAGAATTATTAGAGCGGTTGAACAATGAGTATTGTAGCAATTAGGTGACTACAGTAACTACAGGAAAACAAAATCTCATATCAATATATGCTTACCAACCTGTTCATGTGAGAAAACTTTGAACTGGTTGTGTCTAGTTCAACAAAAGTTCAAACAAACAAAAAAAATAATATCTACCAATGATCAAACAGTATGCCATTCCGATGGGACTGACCAAACAATGATTTTCTCAATGCAAGCAACACAAAGAACAAAATAATGGTCACATAGAAATCTATACCTCAAATGAAGATTACCAGATAAAAATTTGATCATACAAAGCATAGTGCCAAAATATTTTAGACTGTTCACACCAAAGATTAGATTATTTAAACAGGGACTGATATGCTACTATACAACTTTAATATAAGCCATGTTATTCCAAGCACCATTTATTATACAAATAATCCCATCTAATGCAGCAATCAGACATGGGAGTTTGATATCCACAAGCAAACCAACAACAATCAGCAGCAAATGCTTCCTGTAATCCTCTTTAGCTCTACATGGGAAAAAAGAGAAAAACAACAGAAAAACATAGGTCGTCGAAGCTGCAGCTGTCTTGTACCTTGCAGGCTTGCTGGAGAGTCCGTGCAATGCTTACGTCGACCACGGTGTCAAGGCGACGTAGACAAGTCAGTGACGGCGTACACAAGGGCAGATGAACTTTGGCCATGTACCTTAGCGATGAGAGGGAGAGGGTGCAATGTGGAGCGGTCGGGCAATGCTCTAATATAAAGTGGTTACCCATATGCCTTAAAATAGAATATAAATTAAAGCATTAGTTCATGTTGAACCCCTGCAAGCTAGTTAGATGAATTTTGAGCTTGGTTCTAGGATTTTCCAAATGGGATAAGAATCCTCCTATTGGTAGGAAACATTGGTGGGTTTTTAAAATTCGAAGAGAGAGAACCATCACTCATCACAAGATGCCTTTTTAGTATAGAATATATCTACAAAAGAAGCCTAGAAATTTTTTCTAATTGGCAATAATAATTTAGAGAAAAAGTATAATGATTACAAATAGAGAACTATACCTTATTGTCCAGGATCCAAATCAGACATTTTTCTAAACTACTTACATTGTGTCAGCTATTTCAATTGGAAACAGACATGCATGGTTTGACATGAAGAAAAGATGTACCTAGCCATAAGATTCAGCAGATAAGAGAACTCAAAGTTATTGGTCTCCTCTTCAAGCTCGACTGCTCGACCAAGGAAAATGACCAAACAAGCATAAAAGAAATAACTTGTCACAAAGGCGGAACACTATCAATACTTGCATTGGCACAACCACTATTAAGAAAAGTTGCATATTTGAAATTGCTTCCAAACAATGAAACAAGCAACAGTCACCGTCACTGGACCCTCTCCAGGTTCAAGTGAGTTAGCTTGGACAATCTTACAGAAATGGACATAAAATAGCAATATGAAAAGCTTATACCCAATGGAGACAGATATGAAGTACAAATCATGAGTATAACCATAGGACACCAAACAAAGGTCGAGTCATCATTAAGGATTAAAATTGGGACAAGAAGTCTTGTTTACCTCGCAAATAAGAAACACTCAAATCTGTGATTCTACGGCATGACAATTGCATGACAATTACAGCATGACAATATGCAAAAGGAAAGATATTTATCAACCACGCCAGGACGGAAGATCTGGCATCAAGGTTGGCCACGACAGTTATCAACAGCACCGTCGCCAAGCAATTGCAGCCCAGCCGACTTATACACAGCTGAATTACCTGGCGCGGCGTGGAGGACTTTGGATCAGTAGTGAAAGAAGATTACCTACTGACCTAGCATGTACTACTTGCAGGTAAATTAGTAGAATGAGAATGGTCGGCGCTAGTGAAATGATGAGTTGGATTGCAGTAAACAAGAAAAGATCTATGATATGCAGCGCAGTCATAGTTTCAGTTTTGTTACATCAAACAAATAAATTGGGATTTTAGATGCTACGTAGAAAATAGAAATGTACGGTTACAATGACAGTAATGATACCACTTCATCTGATGGAATTTTAAGCTAGCAGTGGTGGTTAATGAGGTTTTCAGTTTTACACAATGGAATGGGAGGCCATTAGTGCATAACACCACATTATCATGGCAAGTAGTACTGTGTCAATGTTTAAGATTCTTAAGAATCAGTTACATACTTGTAATATAATACCAAACCTTCCAAATAGTAATGCTATCACACTGTCTCCGCAAAAAGAACGGGTAAGCACTTACGTCATAACAGGTTTCCATATGCAAGCCTATTAACTACACGCAAGGGTTTAACAGAAATTGACAGGGAGATTTAATATTATACTTAATGCATAATTTTAGAATAATTTTCAAAAAAATCCTATAATTTTGTCAATTCTTTTCTAAAACATTTTTAAAAGAGATTTTAAAACATTAGCAAATACTATCTCCAGATACTCCATTCCTTAACACATCTTCTTTCAGATGTCTATTCTTTTTAAAATCATGAGCATTATGTATAAAATAGGCATCACCCAGTTGACACAACCTCATATACCCGAGATAGGGTCCATCTATGTTTTTGTTACCAGCTCTGCAGAACCTAAACTTTACCCATACAACAGCTTCTTATATGGTTGGATGATAAATGTGTCATTTTTATTCAATAAAACTCAAGGTTTTGCAATATCTCACACACCGCGCAGATATTGGGAAAATAACCTCAACAATGCTAAGCTCCGCACAATCACTATGGTAACCTTGCTAGTGATTCACTCGCTTAAAGCATTGCAGAAAACTGCGCAGGCATTAAGAAAAATAATAAAACAATGCCTCGCCCTTTTTAAGTCATCACGGTAACCTTGCTAATGACTTAAGTTTATAAATTTTCACTTTTCACTTCCATATCAATAAATGAATTTATCATATGGACAATGATTTTCTATCCTAATTTTCAAATACATTATTAATAAATTTTTCTTATGCTAGGGTAGTGTATAAGATGACTATTTTAGGAGGGCTTTTGGTAGTGGATTTTTGGAGTAACTATTCTACAAAAATGAGAAATTATAGAAATAAAATATGGGGAATTTATATAATTAAATAACTAAAAAGTAATGCAATAATTAAATAGATATCTGACAATAGGATATTCAAAATGCGTCAAAGATAGGGAAACCTGCCTGGTTCGGCTAAATCTTTAATATCTGCACTATTCCCGGATAATCCTGCTCGGCTGATCCGGGGCAATAAATTCGTTTTCTACACGTTGGAGAAAGGGAAAAAGATGGGGAATTTAATAGAAAGAAAAAGAAAAATGCAAGGAGCATGAATGCATGAAATTATTTTTAAAAAGGATATTTTTGGGCAAAATATTAGGGTTGGCTAGGATGGTTTGTATGATTTGATAACTCGGAAAATTTCTTATGAAATGAAATGGGGATGGGGATTTTGGAATTATTTCGGATAGGATAAAGTGGAGGGTTTATTTTGGCATTATTTTGGGTGATCAAGAATTTATGCATGTGTACGTGGGAAAAGTGTGTGGATCAACAAATTTCCAGAGATCGAGGTCGACAACAACAAAGTTATTGGAGTTCCGAGATGGAAATTGTTGAAGATAAAAGGTCAAAATCTTGGAAATATATTTTTAAAGGGAATATTTGGATGAAATATTTTTATTTGGAATTTTGAGAATTTTTGCAAAATAGGAAGAAATTTTTAAAACATTTTCCTATGAAAAGAGAAATTTAAAAACATTTTCCTATTTTTGAAATTTAAAACTGAGAAAGGGGTATTTTATATTTTTATAAAATACTAGATTGAATTATAGATTTTTAGATAATTTTGGCATAATTTTTGGAGGGTATTTGATATTTTATGCAAAATGGGAAGCTTATCTGGAAAATAAATAAAAAGGAAAAAAATGAAAATGGGATGACTGGCTGGGGGCCTACATGGCAAAGAGAGAAACGGGGGAAAAGGAGGGGGCGTACGAGGTGTTGGCGGCGCCGGCGAGCGGTGGTCGGTGACGACGAGATGGTGGTCGGAGTTGGTGCCTACAGGGTCGCTGATCCGATTAATGGTGCTGGTGGGGCTTAACAGCGACAGGGGCGGCCGGACGGCAAGGTCGGGCGGCGGCGGTTGGAAGAGGTCGTCGGCGGCGAGGCTCCGGGGGTTGCCGGTGGAAGGGGATGGGTGGAGGTGGATGGTTTGAGGGGGTTGAGCGCCGGGGCGAGCTATTTATAGGTGGGGACGGGCGGTGGAGACCGGAGGTGAAAGACGCGAGGTTTTGCGAACTACGACGAGAAATTTTGAGGAAGTAGAGGTGATCTAGGGGGGCTGTTGGGAGGGAAAAGGTTGGCGGCGACGTGGCGGAGTTTTATTGGCCATTGCCATCGCTTGGAAGGCTCAGGAACGACGGCGAAGGCTGTTCCAGCGAGCTTATGCGGCGGAAACAGCGGCGCCAGTGGTTTCAGAGGTGGCGGCGCGGCCGGGGAAGGAAGAAGCTGTGGGCGCCGTTGGATCCGAGAGCAAAACAATGGGCGCCGTCGGATTTTATAAACTGAAGCGGTACGGGATCGATGACGTGGCGCATTCTGGACCGTTGGATCAAACCGAAGAAATCACAGCCGTTGATGGCCACTTATTGCACCAGGGAGGAGGAGGAAGAGACACGCCGAAGGCGTAATCCAAAAGGGAAAGCGTAATCCGAGGATTTTCCAAAAAAGGAAAGGGCTAAATGAATTTCCAAAAAATGAGTTTAGATTTTGGAAATTCATAGAAAATTGTAGGGAGCTCAGAAAAATATGAGATTGGCCTCTAAAAATCCATAAAAATGAGGAGAACCTAATGGTATAATAAAAGTTGATATTTTATGGGATTTAAAATCTTTGGATAACTAAAAGAAGAGATTTATTAAATAGAATAAAATGGGAATTGCTTTGGAAAATATTCAGAAAATTAGGGAAGGTTTCTAGGGGTTCACACATGATTTTTGCGAAAAAAAAACTTTGTGCTAAAATTGATGAATTTTGGGTATGTCACACTAATCACAGGCCCCGCTGTTTGCGCCTATAGATTGCCATTGCTATGACAGAAATGCTACAGTTATGTCGTCCGGTCTTGAAAAGGTGACAGCAAACATTAGCCGCGATCTTTAAACTTCATATTCATTTATTCGTTCTAAGTTTAAATGCAATACTTACATGATCTTTCAAGGACTGAGTTATGGTGATGAACAACACGTGAGGCTGTCGTACTAATCTCGCTGGATGTCGTCGTACCGGTGGCAACAGTAGTTCTGCAGATCAGAGCGCATGGTGAAATACCGCATTGCACATGATCCAATTAAATTCGGGGGCCAAATCAGGGGCACAGTCCTCACCTTCTGGAAGATGCAGACAAAGGGATTGTTGTAGGCAGTCCCGTGGAGACCAGGAGGTTGGAGGCCGCCACCGCCGACAGCCAGGCCCCGCGCTTGGAGTGGCGACTAGATTGGAGGCCTGCGGCGGCGATGGGATCGAGGGCGGCGGCGTCGGGATCGGAGGCTTGTAGCATTGGTGGTGGTGATGGGATCAAGGGCGGCAGCAAAGATAGGGTCGGCGGTGGTGGCGACAGGAGCGATCTGGGGCTAGGGTTTCCGGCGCAAGCGGCAACATCAGAGCGCGGAGACGCGGCGGATGAGTGGGGGGAGGCGCGAGACGGAGGGGGCTACGGCGGCGAGGGGGGAGAGAGGAAGGCGAAGCGAGTGACGGAGAGGGAGAGAGGGAGGTGGTGTGGGTGTGAGAGAAGGGGAGGACAGCGGCGGTGGCAAGTAGGGGAGAGGGCTACAGCGGCGGCGGCGGCGGGGAGGGAGGGGTGCTGGAGAGGGAGAGAGGGAGGCCGCGGCGCGGCTCGTCCCTGGGATCCAGGGCTAGGGCGGCGGGGTGGGAATTGGGATCCTTGGGTGGTTGGTGGCTGGTGGCGACAGTGGGAGACGAGATCGTGTGAGGTCAGTTGTGTGCGAATGAGCGCACAAAGGACAGGATTTGGTCCTCGTGAGATGGAGGGCTGAGATGGTGAGATAACACTACCACCATCGGCGCCACCACTGCCATTAGCCGTTTTAAAGTATAATACATAGAGAAGAGATAGAGATTGATCACTGCTCGACGGGGGCGCTTACCACCCTAGTACCCGCAGCAAGGTGTTAAAAAAAGACTATTCCAACTATCCGGCCCTCGATTCGATTTTCGAATTTCACCGGTCATGCTGGCGGTCAGCAGATGGTCTCGTCAATTTTGTCCCCATTATCCGTGCGAGATATTTCCTTTTTCCTCTCGTTTCCTTTTTTTACGCGTCTTCCCCGGGAAGGAAGCCGATAGAAAACCCAACCGCCTTTTGCCCGTTCCTTCTCTCGCAAATACCCCACCACCACCACCACCACCACAACCTCGCCTCTCCCGACTCGTCCGTGCGCTAGTGCAACCGCAGCGCGGCGCCGCCTGGATCGCTAGCCATGTCGTGGTTCAACTCCTCTTCCTCCTCCTCCGCCCACCACGCCCACGAGGTCCGCAGCGTCCACTCCTACGCCCCGTACTACGACGACGACGAGGAGGAGGGCTCCTACGACCCCTACTTCGACGGCGGCGAGGGGTCGTACTCGTACCCCCCGGCCTACATCGACCAAGGCGAGGGCTCCTACCTCCCGTACCACGACGAGGGCGACGTCAAGCCGCCGCTGCTCCAGCATTGGCTGGGCGGCCACGGATACGGCGGTGCTGGGGTCGGGGAGGACGTCAAGCCGGTGAAGCTGCCTCGAGCGGGAGGGGGAGGGGGGCGGGGAGGCCGCCGCGTGCATGAGGAGGAGACGGTGCTTTCATGGCCGGTGCCGGAGCAGTTCAGGTCCACGCTGCGCACGCAGGAGTCACTCGCTGGGCTCCGCGCCAGGTACAGCATCCCGGAGGGGTTCGGCCTGCACCCGGCCGGCGCCGCCCAGGCCGCGTGCGCGCCGCCGCAGCGGCCGGTGCGCGGGGGCCGCGCCGGCGCCGTGCCGATCTGCGTGTACGCGCAGGCTTTCGTGGCGGGCATGCGCCTGCCGCTGCACCCGTTCCTGAGCGACGCGCTCGCGCACTTCGGCATCGCGCCGTCGCAGCTCGCGCCCAACGGCTGGCGCGTCCTCGTCGGGTTCGCCGTGCTCTGCCACTTCCGCGGCGCCGGCGCTCCCTCGCTGCCGGTGTTCCGCCACTTCTTCACCCTCGCGCCGCTGCCCAAGGGGAAGGGCTGGTTCTCCTTCCGCGCCAGAGAGAGCGTCCCGGCGCTCTTCACGGGGCTCCCCACGTCCAACAAGGCGTGGAAGGAGGAGTTCCTGCAGGTGTCGCCGCCGCCCGGCGCGCCTTGGCTGTGCCCGGTGCGTTGGGGAGTGCCGACCAAAGAAGCGACGAGCGACCCGCTGCTCACCGAGAAGGAGGCGGCCGTGGCGCGCAAGCTGGCGCAGGGGCAAGGCGTCGTCGACCTCAAGACGTACCTATCCGAGAGCAACCTCGTCGCCGCCAAGATCAGCCGCGCCCCAGCATGTCTCGGTACGCATGCGCATGTCCAGAATTGGGCACCAATGGAGTACAGACGCGGCAATGTTTAATCGTTTTGCGTGCAGGGACAGACGCTCCACGAGCCGCCCCGTCGGCGGTGGCGGCCGGGAAGAAGAGGAAGGCGCCAGATGGTGGCAACGGCGGCGTGCTTCGGTCGGAGCTGCAGGCGAAGGAGAAGGCGCTCGCCAAGGCGAAGGGCGAGATTAGCCGACTGAACAAGGAGCTGGGCAATGCCAAGACGAGGGAGCTCGCCGAGGCGCGGCAGGCGCTGAAGTACGAGCGGAAGCTCGGGACGCAGGTGCTCAAGTCTGAAGTCGGCCGTGGCGGCGGCAAGGGTGCTGGCGCCGGCAAAAGGCAGTGATCACGTCGCGCGGCGGGGCGCCTCCACGCGTACCGGCGACGGGGAATCATTGTCAGGGGTTTCAAGTTTGTGTTTTAGCAGGGTCTTTTGCGCTGTCGCTTTTGCTTCTGCATGATCAATACTGAATGCTGATCTAAAAAATTATCAATAATTCTGCTTCCGAATGATCAATACTGTTTCTGCATCTGCATGGTTCCGCATGATCAATACTGTTTCTGCATCTGCATGGACAACATAGAGTTCGAACTGGGTTTATTTTGTTAGTGAGTACCAGATTGCCAATGGAAATGTATGCTAAATACTGGGTTATGGTTTGAATCATGCAGTGTTCGTTTTTTAATGCTGATTGAATAAATAGTTCTGATCTGTAGTTCAATTGTCCAAAGAGGTTGCAATGGATGGAGGTGATTCTTCTATTTTGTGCAGGACCATGCACTGAGGGCATAACCAATGTTGACCAGACTATGATATCATTATTCATCCATTTTTTAATCATTTATACCTTACTTCTTTATTCTTCTCTCTTGTATTTTAATTTCTACCCTAATGCTACGATGTTAAGAACCTCAAATGAGTAATTTTTTTGAACACCATTAGACTACCATGTTTAAAGTCAAAAACCATATAGGAATAGCAGTCTCCATGAGGTACTTATCTGAATAACCTTTTGGCTTATTGGAATGGTAGGGAAATTTTTATTTTTTGTACTGAATTGCTTGAAATTCAGAACAGCGTTGAACTTCTTGTTGTTGGAGACAGCAAATCAGCAAAAATAAAATACACAAGTTTGTATAAACATAGAACTACCGGCTACTCTAGGCTGTCTCTAGCTACATCTTTTTGTTCAGGTGTCAACGGAAGGGATGCACAAAACAGCTTTCGCCATAAAGTTGGGAGGGCATCGGCAGACTTGGCAAAACGCTAGGTCGTGCCTCAATTGCTGTAATCTGTATTGGCAAGTTCTAATGACCTTTCCAGAATGTTGCACCTTGCAAAACCAGTATTATTCACTTGACAGCAGTAACCGTTCATTTGAAATCCGAATTTGTTATTTGCACTCTGGATTTATACTTGGTACAAGACAGTAACATTTTCTAAGATGGTATTCCAGCTGCAAGGAGTTTTTTTTGAAGTTATTCAGTTTGTTGAATTTTTTTGAGCGGAAAACAAAATGTAGACTTTACAATTTCTGCTAAAAGCATCAAGGTATTGACAGTCAGCAAGAGTGAATAGAAAATTATGCAGAAATTCTACACAACGGAATCCCGTCCGGGGCTGGATCCGGACGGGATCCATCCCCGTGCGACATGTGTCCTCGCCGCTATGCAAAGGAGGAGGAAGGAGGACGAGCTGACCTCGCCGCCGCCATCGTCGCCGTTTCAGGTTAGGGTTAGGGAATGTTTGGATTCCTCAGAGTTTAGAGGGAGGTCAGGGAGGCGGCGGACCGGCGGTGGGTGGGGCTCGTCGGGGGCGGCGGCGGTGGCGCCGCCGAAGCCGGGGGAGGGGGCGAAGGCGGCTGGGCCAACGGTGGAGGGGGGACCGCCCCTCACCCCCTCGGGTTAGGGTGGGCGGCGATGGCGCGACGGCGGGAGGCTAGGGCGGCGGACTCACCTCCGGCCGAGGCGGAGGAAGGAGGCAGCGGGGGCAGGAGGGCGGAGCGGCCGGCGACGAGGGCGCCGCCGGCCCGGGAGGAGGAAGGAGGCGACGAGGGCGGCGGGGCGGGCGAGGCGAGTGGAGGGAGGGATCCCGTCGGGGTGGGCTCCCGACGGGAACCCGTTAGCTAATCGCCCCCAAAATTATGCCATATGTTTTTGTGCAATTTCAAACAAAAATTTTTAACATATGTTGATAGTTTGCTATGAGCCTAATTATATCTTATTAATGTAGATCTTGCACTCCAGAATGATGCACTCAAGCCATAATTTGTACCTGTTACAAAGCAGTAACAGTTTCTAAGATGGTATTCTAGATTTCTAGCAGCAAGGAGTTGTGATAACGTTATTCAACCTGTAGAACTACAATTTCCACCAAAAACATTTGGGGTAACGATGATCAGCATGGGCGAATGAATTTGTACCACAAGTTTGTGCAACATGACTAACCAAAATGTTTTCAAACGTTATTGCTGGCCTATATTTTTAAACACATGTTACGGTTAGCCTAACTTGTAACTTCACTAGCGTAGATTTGCACTTAGAATGATGCTGCAGTATAAGATGAGAACAAAATATGCTCGCAAGGATTGCCCGCTCATATGTACCCTCAGATTTTAGGAATTGCATTGCATGAACCCCTCAGCTACTCTGTCGAGTTTTTACTCTTGTCTGAGATCTGCTGCAAATCACTGCTGGCTGATTTATTACTTGTGGAACCTGTGGAGCTAGATGTGTTGGACTGATCACTGTTTTTCTCTGCTGAAGATCTGCTGGAGTCATCATCCATGATGGAAGCAAAAGTAAGCTGCAGGGAATACAGTACTAATCCCACTGCGTTGATTCCAAACACAAAAGTTGCTAAGTAACACAGCCCATTTATAATTGTTCTGCAGAGGAAAGACAGTTTTTTAATTAGATTAACAAATGACAACACAACAGAGAAAAAAAAAAGAAACTGGATGAAGTTTCAGGCACCTTATTGTTATCGTTATCTGACGAACCTGAATAAGAAAAAACAAAGTAGATTCCATTAGACAAGCTGTGAGCTAATTACAGTGATAAACTATCATGAAACCTACACATACACTTATGTTCTGAATATACAAAATTTACTAACTGAATCTAGCTACATACCCACAGATCGGTATCAGGCATGAGAGAGAGATATGGGTGACACAAAGAGTGTGTTATTTATTTTTATGATGACCAAACACCTCAAATAAATACTAATGCTAGATGCAATTTACATCCTACTTCTAGTAACTAGCTAACGATATAGGGCATACTGATAGGAAATTAGAATTTAGACAACAGGCATGACCACAACAATGACTGTTGGCACTCTAATTAGACAGAGTTTTGAAGTTATGAAGTTTTATATTAACTAAAGAACATTTTTCATATGTACCATCAAACAAAAAACAATGTTTTAAACACAACTGTGTTACACATTCTGCTATTCAATGGCACAGTATCTACCTCTCCAATTCCAAATAATGACCACAGTTGTACGTTGCTCCAAACCACTGGTTATCATTTGAATTAACTTCAAGTTTACAACTATTCTATTGTTTCAATATCAGGTTCAATTTGGTTCGTGTAGACATATCGATGAACAAATATTTAAATCAAAACTTTCATTTTAACATATGACTTTATTTCCAGTTCATAATACAATGAAAAATCAAGAGTAAATTACACTGTTGCCCCTTAAAGTTGGTAGCAAATCTCACTTAGCCCCTTAAACTTTATTTTGTCCGCTGCGGCCCATAGAAGTTGTTTCCGGGTGTCACGCAAGCTAATTTTTTCAGCACCCAAAGCCATCTTTCGGGGGTTGTGGTGCAACAAAATCCAACTTTCTGGGGCTTTGTGGCATACGGAAACAACTTCTAGGGGCCGCAGCTGACAAAATAAAGTTTAAGGCGCTAAGTGAGATTTTCGTTCAACTTCCGGCGGTAACAGTGTAATTTACTTAAAAATCAAAATATTTTCTTTTTTATTGAAAAAGTAAGGTTTAATATAATTCTAACATTGTAGCTTTTTGGATTTTTCTGATTTAAGAAATAGTGCGCAAAAATGAATAGAAGTTATGTCTATAATTTGTTGAAAACCAATCTGAATTGATTACTTGTAGGAAATTATATAATGCATCATAGGAAACTTGTTTAATTCGGCACACTGAATTATCGTGTCCATATTTCAAATGCCTTCTATACCTTTAACCACAAATAAAGCCACAAATAAGTTTGTTTTTAGCTGCTTTGGCATGTGTCTGGTTAGCTTACATTTTTGCAGGACGTGTGAGAGTGGAAAACGTATACATTAGAAGCTATCTTGCCAAGTGCATTCAAAATTCGACATGCAAATACCCAGTGACAAGCACAACACTTTTTTTGCCCAGCTGCCTATCACAGGTTACAACTAGTTTAAAACATACACCTTTGAAGCAAGCTTTCCCAGAAGGTAGGAAACGCAATAATTTCTAGTTTATCTTCCAATTTTACTAAACACTAACAAACAAGTGCAGGCAAACCATAAACCAATTTCTTGCCAATGCTAGCACGGGACGAACAAGAAGCGACAAGAACATGATGGTTTGTAGAGCTGACCGAGAAATTGTCGGAGATGGTCTGCCGGTTAAGCGCGGTTTCGATGGTGGTGGTGAACTTGTAGAGCATGAGCGCGATGACCCCGGCCGCAATCCCGCCGAGCAGCGCCTGCACGGGTGACGGCGGCTTGTCGGTCTCTATCGGCGAGGAGCTCATCAGCCTCAGCCCCTCCAGGGCCTCCTCGCTCAGGTTGTTGGGCTTCTTCACTCCGCCGGACCGCACCCTCTGCGTCAATTGACAGCACCATGAAAGGCGTAAGAGCGTAAGGCGAGGCGTTGCGCTGCGGAGTGGAGTGGAGGCAGCGGGGGATGGGGAGGAGGACTACGAGCTCCTTGGCGCGGCGAGCGCGGCGGCGGAGGGAGCGGAAGAGGAAGACGGAGATGGCGCCGGTGAGGAGGACGCTGGTGGCGGTCTGGAGCGGCGTGGGGTTTTCGTCGATGGAGAAGAGCGTCGGTGCGCGGAGCTCCACGGAGCCGTCGCCGTCGCCCGCGTATGGGGGCTCGGCCACGGAGGTGGACGGCGGCGGTTCCGGCTCGGCGCGGGCGGCGGTAGAGCCGCGGGGCCGGCGGCGGCGACCGGGGCGGGCGAAAGAGGAGGCGGGGAGATCGCTGGATGCGGGGAGGCGGAGGAGGAGGCGCGGCGAGCAGTGGAGCAGCAGCATGGTGGCCTGGTGGCGCACTGGAGTGGTGTGTACGGCTACTACGGCGGGGGCTGGGCTGTTCGAGGTCGGGGGAGAGGATAAAGTTCTCGTTTGTTTCGGATTAAATTAAATGAAAATTTGTTATTTTTGTATAGGTCAAATGTTGTAATATTTTGTAGTTATTTTTATGGGTTTTAAATAGTTCTTCATATAGTTCGAAAAATATTTTTTTCATAATTTTTTAAATTTTTAAAACGTATTTCAAGTGAGTCATAAATTTGCTACAGTAAAACGTAACTCAACATTAATATGAAACAAACAAGGCCAAAATGTGTCTCTTTCGAACAAAAAAAGGCAAATCAGACGGGAAGACCAAATCCATACGGATGCCAAGGCCTTGTTCTTTTGATCGTATCATACCGTTGCGTATTTATTTTTATTTAGCCTATATGTTGTGATAATTTGTAACGATTTTTCGTGATTTTTAGTACTCCTTCCAAAGATCGTAAAACTAATTTTTAATTAATTTTTAAATCTTTAGATCTCATTTCGAGGGCTCTCAAATTTGCTACAGTAATACGCCAACGCAACAATAGTAATGTTGCGGTTCTTAGCGTAAATATTTTTGAAACCTCGCTGTTGGGTAAAGTCTAAATATATAACAACAATTATGTAATCACAGAGAAGACAAATGCAAAAATGAGATTCTGGTTTATTGATTTCTAATACATAATACATTGTGCATCTACCTCTATTTATACTCCCTCTGTTTTTTTTGTTTGACGCTTTAAAATTGAAAATTGAAAAAATATCAATAAAAATCATAAATAATTTAGGAAATTATAAAAAAATTCATAAAAATTTATAGAAAATTATAGGAAATCATTAAACATTAGAAAATAATCGTAAAAAATTTTAAATAAAAAATGGTCAATACAAATCATAAAATTCAACACTCTAGGCTCCCACATGCCATGGCAAGCTTCTCAAGCCCACACAACCGACACAAATGTCGGCTAGTTGACACACAAATTTTTGTCTTACATGATTTTTCATTTTTTATGAAATTTCAATTATTTATGATTTTTTAGAATATTTAATGATTTCATAAATTTCTATATTTTTTATTATTTTTTAGAATTTTTTATGATTTTCTGGAATTTGTTTTATGATTTTCTAGATTTTTTTAGTTTTCTATACATTTTTATTCTTTTTAAAATAAATTTATGATTTTGGAGAGGCTTTTGGACCTATATGAAACTCTCATGCAAGTTCAGGGAGTTAGAAGTGCAATTTGAGAGTATCGGGACCTAGATGAGAACTCGGGACAAGTTTATGGACCGCTAGTGAAATTTACTCAATTCTAAATATATAACAACAATTATGTAATCACAGAGAAGACAAATGCAAAAATGAGATTATGGTTTATTGATTTCAGATACATAATACTCCCTCTGTTCTGAAATGTAAGGTATATAATTTTTTGATGAAGTCAACAAACGTAAACTTTGACCATTAATTTATTTCATATTATATCATCAATAACAATAAAATTAACATCATATCAAAGTACTTTCAAATACGAATTTAACTATATCACATGCATAATATTGAATATATATGTTCCTAACATAATTATTAGTCAAACGTTCTAAACATTGACTTTTTAAAATACACGCACGCCTTACATTTTAGAACGGAGGGAGTACATTGTGCCTCCACCTCTATTTATACTTAGGTTGTTTAGGTTTTATGTTAGATCCAACAAAGAAATTACCCGAACCGTTGCCTGACTATTACATGACTTCAAATTGTACTCAGTGGGCTGGCCGAACCGGCCCATAACTGTTAGTTCCGCAATATTCCCTGTGGACCATGCTAGCGAAATGCATATGTCTCGTCAAAACACCATCAAAATCCAGTGGAAAAATTTATTGAAAAATGAGTACGTAGCATATGCTTGTTGTGTTGGATCTCGTTATCCCGTAAAGCACTAGATTGAGTGTGTCTCTAAGTGCTAGGGAGTGAGGTTCAAGTGTCGGTTTTTGTGTCTGTGGTGGGTGCTATTGCTGCCCGATGGCCTATCGGACCGTCCAGCACACTTTCGGCTCGTCCAAAGTATTATGGCACTGCCAGTCCGTCCGATGCGTAGTCCGGCATGTCCAAAGAGTTTGTCGCTTGTGGTATTGCTATCAGACACGTTGTCGAAACGTCCGATGCATCTAGAGAGTTCTAATGGAAATGGGGTCGCGGTCGGGCAGTGTGTCGGACCATCCGGCACGTTGTGCACCTTGTCTAGCGTGTTGCGTTGTTAGACTGGTGTGCCGAACCTCATTTTTATCAAGTCGACGACTAGTCGTCCAGTCGGTCCAGAGCAGGCGACTCACGTTGGCGACTCGACTTTGTAAGCAAGTTGGGCGACTTGCCATCGACGCGTCAGCAAGCGGCTTGGTAGTCTCTTGGCAAAGTCAAAAAAAGGACCCAAGCCTCCAGCTGCTGCAGATTGGAGGGAGAGGTGCCCCGATGCACAAACCCTAGGGAAGGAAGGTGTCGCCGCCGTTGTAGCGCCGCTGCCCCACAGCGCCTCCTTGAGGCGATGCAGCGCCCACCCACCTCAGCGCCTCTCCTCTCCTCGGCGCCTCTCCTCTCCTCTCCTCTCCTCTACTCTGAGCTCCAGCCGTCTCCGCCTTCTCTGATCTGCTGCCCTTGCTCCGACATCCAACTTCTGTAGATAGCAGATCCAGGCGAAGGCCATGATGCAGCAGTTAGCACTGAACCAACCATATGATCCATTAAAGGATCCAAAGCGGAAGGCTGAATCAAACGACTCGGCATGGAAATATGGTTTTTTCCCAGATTTGAACAAGAAAGATGTTGTCGAATGCATCTTTTGTGGCAAGAAAATGCATGCTAGAGTTCAAAGATTAAAGCAACACCTTGCGGGGGGTTTGGAGATGTTGAAAAATGTGATAAGATAACAACAACTATAATGAGATAGATGGGAGATTACTTAAAGAGGAATGCAAGACATAAGCCTATTCAGCTTGATGATGATGATGATGATGACAGAAATGAAGGTGGAAATGATGAGATTGAGTAAGATGTTCAGCCAGGGAACAAAGGCAACAATAAGTATGGCCTCTAGTTAATAGCTTCTATGCTTCGTAGGCCACCCAAAGAGATAGTTCATGACAAGTATTCTAAGGGCGTATTTGCCTTTTAGTTAAAATTTTCAATTTCATTAAGAAAAACTACCTAAATAAATAGAAAATTGAAATTGATAGAATTCCTTTTTTTTTCTTCAAGTCCAAAAAATTTCTCTTTTTTTTATAAAGTATTCTAAGGGCTTTTCTCAAACTACATTGCCAAGGAGAACAAAGGAAGAAAAGGCAACAATTGATATGCATGTTGTTGATTTTTTTATGAATGTGATATATGTTGTGAAGTCAAGGTCTTCGAAGTCATACTTGAGACTGTTGAGCAATATGGTAGTGGGTATCAGCCACCTTCATTTCATGATATTAGGCTGCCATTACTTCAGAAGGCCAAGATGAAGACAGATCAACTGACGGAGAGGCATGAGTTGGCTGTGAGCATTGTTGAGCCCTAATTTTTATTAGTGGCATTGATGTCAAGAATATTCAATATTAAGTACTAGGGGTTTTTGGATTTCTCGGAACCCTAGCGAAGACTCGGCTTCTCGCGGAACCCTAAATTGAAGCCTCGACAAATTTGTGAGCTGCTCCAAAGTTCTAAGTGCGTGACCGGGCGAGAGATGAGGTCACGTATAGATTAGGAGTAGTTAGGTTTTTAATTCCTGTTTTTGTCAGATTTCAAAAGGGTTTGAATCTCTTGGATCATTCCGGATCTTTGCTACTTCTCGAAAATCGGTTTTCTTAGTCCACCTCTTCCAAAATACCTAAAAATATTTTTGTGAGATTTTTAGAGAGAAGGAAACCCACCTCAATTCTCCCACACCTTCTAGCACGAATTATTTTCTTCGGACGGCGTCTGAGAGCAGCCGGACGGCGTCCGATCAGCAAAACCAGTGAACAATACACTCTACCGGACGGAGTCCGGTTGTCACCAGACGTCGTCCGATGAACCAAAATCAGTGAGCAGTTGCCTCTGTCAGATGGCGTCCGGTGCCCATCGGACCGCGTCCGATAAAGGCTAACGGCTAGTTTTTTGTTCCCTCCCGGGGGACAACGGCTAGTTTTGCTCTAAGGGCTATAAATACAAGTTTTGTGGCTGGTTTCTTTGAGGTTTGTTGCTCCACTTCACCTACCACAACTTATTGCTCATCAATTAGGTGTTCTAGAGCCATTTCTCCACCCACCAACCAATCCAACACATAAATCACTCATCCCCAATACTGAGTTTCGTTGAAATCCTTCGATCCGGCATGATCGGGGCGTTTCGGGCTTTTTACTTTTAAAGACGGCATCCTTCGTGGAGGCGTGGGCTTGGGAGTAAGCCTTGGCGTGTGGCTACTCTCAAGTCGGTGTACGGGTGACGGAGTCCACCTCGTCGAAGTGGCGGAACGACTACCGGGGAGTAAGTGAGGCGATAGGCTCGAGAGCGAGCCGGTCCTTGTGCGCAAGGGGTAGCCTCAACGGAGAGTAGGAGTTGCGGCTCCGAACTTCAGTAAAACAAATATCGTGTCATTCTCTCTCATTTAATTTCCGCACTTACTTCCCTTGCAATGATTGTAATCAATTGTGATGCCATGTCTTAGTTATCTAGTCACTTGATTTATCACTTCCGCTCTCTTGATCATTGGAACTAGGATTAGGTCACTCTTAACATCATGCTTAATCAAGAATAATCGAAAAAATTTAAAATTGCCTATTCACCCCCTCTAGGCCATAGGATCCTCTTTCAAGTGGTATCAGAGCCTCGTACTCCGGTATTAGCTTCACCGCTAGGAGATGGCTCAAGAGGGGCCTAGGATAGAAATTGAAAAGCTCCTATCTTTGATGGAACCAACTACAACTATTGAAAAATTAGAATACAATGCTATTTAGAGGCTCTTAGCTATGATGTGTGGGTTGCTTATGAAACCGGTTATCCGGACCCTCCGGAAGGAACAATGGCTCTTAGTGAAGTTCAAGCTAAATACAAACGCTTTAATGCCATTGCTAGAAATGCATTACTCTCTAGTGTTTCTTCTGAAGTGTTCGATAGCATTGGCAATCTCACTAAAACTTATGATATTTGAAAACATTAAAAAGAAATCCATGTTGGTAGTGCCGAGATACTTGAGGAGAAGCTATCTCGGGCTAGAAAAAGATTTGATCAATTCAAAATGCTCCCTAATGAAAGTGTCAATGATATGTTTCTTAGGTTGAACCCCATCGTCAATGAAATAGCCGGATGCTCGGAGAAGAAGGTCTTGAAGGATATTGATATTTGTCGAAAGATGCTCGATGTTGTGCCATTTAGTTTCAATCCGCTTGTGACCTTAATTCGAGCATCCAAGTCAAAACTTAAGAAAATGACTCCAACCAACCTACTCGGACAACTCAACTCTTATGAGATGCGGCTTCTTGAAAGTGAAGAGTCCCCGCTCAACAAGAAGTCAATCGCTCTCCCCGCCAAAGCCAAATGTGGAAAGAAGAAGGTTGAAGTTGAAGAAAATGACGATGACTCCGATGATGCAATTTCGGAGATTGAAGAATTGGTCCTCCTCGTCAAGCGATCAAGGAAGGTGATCAAGAGAATGAGCTTCCGCGGTGGATCATCCTCTTCAAGACGAAGACCTATCTCCGAAATGCGTTGCTATGAATGCGGAGAGAAGGGTCACTTGGCGGCGGATTGCCCAAGAAACAAGAAGAGCAAGCACAAGCCAAGGAATCAAGAAGAAGATGAGGATGATGACAAGAAGAAGCATCATCGCTACCGCAAGAGCGATCACAAGTCCAAGGACAAGAAAAAAGCTCTTGCCGGTCAAAGGTCCAAAAAGAAAGATAGCTCAAGTTCTTCATCCTCCCAATCCTCTTCTGATGAAGAAGACACAAGAGCTCATGGGCTAGCCGGACTTGCAATCAAGAAAAATGCTCCTCCGGCCCTTCCCAAGCAAAAGCTTTGTCTCATGGCCAATATACAAGAAGGTGTGATTGGGGAATGGATCACCGATGATGAAGGCTCTTGGACGGACTCCTCCGAAAATGAAAACACCAAGGTGTCCGGAGTAGCCATTGACAACTCTACACCTCCCACGTGTCTCATGGCACTAGAGGAGAAGGTAACAAATGAGCACCCCTCTCTAAGTGAGGTTAAGTTTTTGATTGATGATTTGAATAATGCTCTAGAGAAGGAAAAATCTAAAAGCAAAAAGTTAATGAAAGTGCATAAAGAGCTTGCTAATGAGTTTGAGATTTTGCTTGAAAAACATGAGACTAAGATGATTATGAAGTACTCAATTTGCAAGTTGAAATTTTAGAAAACAAACAAGCTAGCTCTAATATTAATGATGAAATTCCTCTTGATTGCTCAATTGAAAAATGTAATGTTGGTGTGACTTGTGATTTAATTGACACTATAAATGGTTCATTTAACTTATCTTATGACACATCTTTCACCTTGTCACCGATTATCACACCTAATGCAAACTCATCTTCATCCACTAGTGCTACTTCTTTAAATGAGAATGCTTGTTCTATGGGTACTTGTGGTGTTGATAAATGTGCTAATGAGCTAGTTAAGAAAAAATATGCTTTTAAAGGATAGAATTGAGCAGCTAGACTCTAACTTGGCTAAATTGATTGTGGAAAACAACTCTCTTAACAAGGTGGTTAGGGAGTAAAGGTACACCTTGGGCAAGCAAGGATTGGAATTTCATCCCGAGGATTTGCCCAAGGGAGGTTGAGGTAAGCCTAAACTAACCTTTGTTAAGGGAGGGACCCGTTGCCATATTTGCAAGAATGAGAAATACAAAGCCATCGCTTGTCCTCTTGCTAAATCTTCTTAATTCATGTCTTAAACTCAAGTGCTTAATGCTAGTTACATGCTTATGAGAAGAAATGGCTCTATTTATGCTAAATATGTTGGTGCACCCAACGATAAAAAAATATGAAAGCTATTTGGGTGCCCAAGTGTTTGATGACTAACTCAAAAGGACCCAAGAAGAAGTCTTGGGTACCTAAATCCTAAGCTTGAACTTGTGTGTGTAGGTGTACTACAAGAGCGATGGCCGGCATTGGATATTTGATAGCGGTTGTACCCAACCCATGACCGACAGCTCAAGTATGTTCACCTCACTAGAAGAGGAGAAGGACCCCGAACACAAGATCACATTTGGGGACAACTCAAAGCGAAAGGTAATGGGTATAGGTAAAATTGCAATATCCAACGACCTATCCATTTCAAATATTCTCTTGGTGGAAGCTTACAACTTTAATCTCCGAAGGGTCCTCCAACCTCGGCTCCAGCGCGATCTCCGTGGCGGGAGGTTTCGTCTCCGTTGGAGGGGCCGCGGACAAGCTGGGGGCTGGCGGGCCGCGAGGACCAGAGCCCAAAGCCCCAGAATCCGCCCTAATACCATGGAGGAAAAACAAAAAGGGTTCAGGTATGCGAAAAAACATGCAGCATGCTAACCCTAACGCAAAATGTGCATAAGTGCAGAGAAAGCCACATGAAGCGACGTCCCCCGAAGGAAAAGGCGGAAGGGGGCAGCGTCAAGCCGCTTGGTCGCCGAGGCGGCGGCGGAGCAGTCGCGGCCAATGTCGTCGAAGTGGGCGCCGGCACAAGGGGTGCCGGCGCAAGAGGAGCCGGCGCGACGGGAGGTGCCGGCGCAGGAGGTGCTGGCGCGGAAGAAACTGGTGCAGGCGGCGCTAGTTCTGGAAGAGTCGCCGCGCTCTCGCCAGGCGGCGGAGCGGCGGCGTCGGCAGCAGGGCCCCCACTGGAGGGGGCCGAAGCAGCTAGAGGCGCCTCAGGACTAGAAGAGCGAATCCTCTTTGGGCTCGCCCCTTCCTCTTCATCGTCGTCGTCCGGGGAGAGGATGAGGCGGCGCTTCCCGAGGGCGCGGTCGGAGTCGGCTGCCACAACAGGAGGAGCAGCGGCCGCTGGAGTTTCGGCGGTCGTGAGCGGAAGATCGCGGATCTGCAGGGGTCCCCGGGCCACTTGGACCGCAGAACCAGAAACCTCCATGGGAGGCAGTGCCCGCAAGTACGGGTTGCGCTCCCATGGGTCCCAGTCGCAGAGGGGGAGGATGCTCGCAGGAAATATAACGTCGCCGGCCGACGCGGACAGAAGTCCTGCCAGCCACAGCCGCAACACATCCTCCGGCACGTTCCCGGCGGCTGGGCGCAAGGAAAAAGAAGAAGCAGCAAGTTGGCAAGGAGTCAAAAAGAAAAAGACGTTCCGCAAAGTCAGAAAACCCAAAAAGATTGCGAAAGTACTCACCTCCGGGGACAATGCAGATCCCATCGTCATCGCCATAATACTGCCAGGCGGGGCGCACCCTCATGCGAAGCGAGCAGAGGCGGCGCCGCAGAAAGTCCGCCGCCACATGGGTTCCGGTGAGCCCGTTGCGGCGGAGCTCAGGAATGCGCGCCAGCATCGCCTCTATTCCTGCTGAGTCGTCGGGTAGAGACCCCCAGCTGGCGAGGGATTCTGCAGGACCCTCGGGGAAGGCGAGATCGTCGCAGCCGCTGGAATCTTCCACGTACAGCCATTGTCGCGCCCAGTCCTTCCAGTTGGACTTGACCGCGACCGGGATGTAAGCGGCGGCGTCGCGAAGCGTGAAGTAGCAGCTTCCAACAACACCCGAGCGCGCGCTGGCGTGCAGCGTGAAGAGCCGGCGCCAGAGTGGGAGGCTTGGCATCGTCCCCACGAACATCTCGCAGAGGTGGGCGAAAATGGCCAGCATCACGAACACTTGGAGCCGCGTCACCATCTCCTCGTCGGCGGCGGAGGCGGGCAGAGCTGGACCAGGTGACGGCGCGGCCGGAGCGGCGTCCCCGCGGCGACCCTTGCTGCATTTTGGCGCCATGCGAAGAAGGTGGTGGCGTTCGTGAAAAAGCTCTGTGGCAGCAGCGAAGAAGGCGGATGGCAGTTTGGGGACTTAAGCGTGCAAAAAAAACTCATCACAGCGCAGAGAAGAGAAGCTTTTATAGGAGGTGGAAGCGAGTGCGACGGTTTGGATTCCGTCCCCACTCACATGCGTGGCGCCATTATGACCCCGCGTTTCGATTTTCCGCGAAAAGCGGCGTAGTTCCCTAAGGAAGATCGTGCGCAGGTGGAGAATCAGGCGTACGGCCGCCGCAGGGGGGTGGGCCCCCCACGATTCGTCTCCCATCGCGCGAGATGCAACGAGATGTCGGCGCGACGGTTCGCGCATCATGGTGGACCCGGGGGCTACTGTCGGTACAATAAATACCAGGGTGTGAAGAATCCTAAGGAAGGCCAAGAGCGCATCAGGCGGCGAGGCCCCTCACTGTCAAGCGGGGCCCGCGTGGCAGGGAGCGTCCCGAAAGGAGTCTTCTGGGTGAAGGCTTCCCCTGCTGCGAAGGACAAGCGCATTCAATGCGACGTAACGCGCGGACGGAACAGAGAGAAAATGATTACCGCCACAGTGACCTCTGCGGGTCTGTTCAACTGTCACTGTGGCGCAGCGGAATTGACCGGCAGAGAGAGAGAGCTTGCCCTCTTCGAGCAAGCCGCCCGCGTCAGAAGGAGCAAGCTGGGCCCCGCCCGTAGTCTCACTGGCGTGTTCACACGGGTCAGAAGCCACTTGCGAAGCACGCGGGGGCGGCGCAGCTGGGTGCGAGCAGCAACACGTTTTCGTCTCTCCTGTCGCATCCCTGATGTCTTATCAGTGTACTGTATTAAGAGTACTGTACTGCCTACCCCCTCGGCTCTCTCCGCCAGTTCAAGGCTTGTATAAAAAGGGAGGAGAGAGAGGGGGGAAGGGGCTGGAAGCATTCTGTAATCGCATTCCACACAACCACAACAAGAAAAGAGCTAAGGCTCGGCAGGAGTAGGACTATTACCCGCAGGGGGGTCCGAACCTGGGTAATCTCTGCGTGTCGCTCCTCGCCGCGTCCGACGCTCGAATCGAACCGAGCACGAGCTGATCGGCTAGCAGGTTAAAAATCTGATAGGGGTGTGATCCGCAGTGGTTGAGCGGAGAACACGCCGTCAACTCTGACGAATGGTACGATAAGACCGAGATATTATTGAATCGTGCTTTTCAGGATGCTCGAAACGATAACACCCGGGTAACTTGTCCGTGTGTTGATTGTAGGAACTGCAAGAAAAGAACCCGCGCTCAGATGGAGATAGACCTATATACGCATGGCTACAAGGCCGAGTACCGTCGATGGGTCTATCATGGGGAGAGTCGGTTAGCGGAGCCACGACCACCGCCGCCACCAACAGACGAAGGTTTCGATAAGATTGACCGGGTGAATGATATGATGGATGACTTCGGTCATAATTTCCCGGACGCTGAGTCACCCACAACGTTGTCTAACTTCATGGAGTTTCTCGAGTCTGCAAAACAACCACTGCATGATAGCACAACGGTGGCCCTCTTGTCTGTTGTGGCTCGTATGTTAGCACTTAAGTGCAAATACAATTTTTCTATCAACTGTTTCGACGAGCTCATATCGTTGTGGTCTGATGTCCTTCCGGAAGGCCATAAGATGCCTTCCAGTTGGTACGAGTGTGAAAAACTAATAGGTGGTCTCGGAATGCCATATAAGAAGATACACTATTGCCCGAACCATTGTATGCTGTACTACAAAAATGATGCGGGTAAACAGTCTTGTGATAAATGTGGGGAGTCAAGATATGTCGAGGTAGAGGACGCTCAAGGAAACAAGAGGCAGACTAGTGTGGCGAGGAAAGTGCTTCGTTACTTCCCGCTGACGAAACGTTTGGAACGGTGTTTCATGACCGAAGAGACGGCGCAACAGATGAGGTGGCATAAGGAGGGTAAAAGGCCGAAGGGCGATTTGATGATACATCCGTCAAACGGGGACGTGTGGAAGAAATTTGATCAGAAACATCCGGACTTTCCAGCTGATCCGAGAAATGTGCGTCTGGCAATTGCCACCGATGGGTTCACCCCTTTCAATATGATCACTGCGTCGTATTCCTGTTGGCCAGTGTTCACTATGCCTCTGAACCTTCCGCCATCACATTTAATGAAAGAGGAGTTCATGTTTCTATCTCTTATCGTGCCTGGTCCAAAGAATTCTGGAAAGAATCTTGATTTTTTCCTGAGACCTTTGGTCGAAGAGCTGAAAGAGTTATGGGAGAATGGAGCAGTCACGTATGATAGGAAGATGAATACCAATTTTCGCATGAGGGCTGCTATTATGTGGTCTATTCATGATTTTCCAGCGTACAGAATGTTTCAGGATGGAGCACGCACGGCAAGCTAGCATGTCCCGCTTGTATGGATGGTACGAACGCGTTCCAGTTAACACACGGGGGTAAGGCATGTTGGTTTGATTGTCACCGTGGTTTTTTGAAGCCAGATCATCCCTTCAGAAAACAGAGAAATGTGTTTCGAAGAAACACCGTTGTGAAAGGACAAAAACATCCCCGACTGACCATAGCTGCCATCAAAGCTTTGCAATCAAAGTTGGTGGAAGGCAGAAATTGAATCTATGAGGGTTACGGTCTGTCGCACCATTGGACGCACAAGTGTAGCTTATACTCGCTTCCTTATGCAGAGGATTTGTTATTGCCACACAACTTCGATGTCATGCACCAAGAGATGAATGTGGGACAAGCAATCTTTGGGACCAGTCTCGACATTCCAGACAAGAGTAAGGATAATGTGAAAGCACATCTCGATTGCGCTGAAATATGCAGTCGACCATCAATGAACCTCCAGCGCGTGGGCGAGCCCCTCAGGAGGCCAAGCGGGCCCCACGCGTCAGGCGGGCGACCAGGCCGCAGCGCGTGGGCGAGCCCCTCAGGAGGCCAGGCGGGCCCCTCGCGTCAGGCGGGCGAGCCCCTCAGCGCGCCGGGCGAGCACGAGAGGCCTCCTCCCTATCAGGTGGGGCCCGTGCTATAGGAAACGTCCCGAAAGGAGTCTTCTGGGCAAAGGCTCCCCCCTGCTGCGAAGGACGGGCGCATTCAATGTGATGTTACGCGTGGAGGGAACAGAGAAGAAATGATTACCGCCACAGTGACCTCTGCGGGTCTGATCAACTGTCACTGTGGCGCAGCGGAATTGACCGGCAGAGAGAGTTTGCCCTCTTCAAGCCAGCCGCCCGCGTCAGAAGGAGCAGGCTGGGCCCCGCCCGCAGTCTCATTGGCGTGTTCACACGGGTCAGAAGCCACTTGCGCGGCGCGCGTGGGCGGCGCCATGCGGCGCAGAAGCAGCACGTTTTCGCCTCTCCTGTAGTGTCTTTCCCTTCTTGTCATTGTACTAAGCACACTGTGCTGCCTACCCCCTCAGCTCTCTCGGCCAGTTCAAGGCTTGTATAAAAGGGAATGAGAGAGAAGAGAGGAGAGGGAGGGAGCATTCTGTAATCACATTCCACACAACCACAACAAGAAAAGAGCTAAGGCTCAGCAGGAGTAGGACTATTAGCCGCAGGGGGGGTCCGAACCTGGGTAATCTCTGCGCGTCGCTCCTCGCTGCATCCGACGCTCGAATCGAATCGAGCCCGGGCTGATCAGCTAGCAGGTTAGAAATCTGATAGGGGTGTGATCCGCAGTGGTTGAGCGGAGAACACGCCGTCAATGATGATGATGATGACAGAAATGAAGGTGCAAGTGATGAGATTGAGCAAGATGTTCAGCCAGGGGAACAAAGGCAACAATAAGGATGGCCTCTAGTCAATTGCTTCTATGCTTCGTAGGCCACCCAAAGAGATAGTTCGTGACAAGTATTGTAAGGGCTTTCCTCAAACTACATTGTCAAGGAAAACAAAGGGAGAAAAGGCAAAAATTGATATGCATGTTGTTGATTTTTTTTATGAATGTGGTATACCTTTCAATGTTGTGAAGTCAAGGGTCTTCGAAGTCATGCTTGAGACTGTTGGGCAATATGGTAGTGGGTATCAGCCACCTTCATTTCATGATCTTAGGCTGCCATTACTTCAGAAGGCCAAGATGAAGACAGATCAACTGACGAAGAGGCATGAGTTGGCTTGGGCAGAATATGGTTGTACACTCATGTTAGATGGATGGACTGATAAAAGGATGACATTTGATCAATTTTCTGGTTAATAGTCCTGACAGGACATTCTTCTTAGAGTCTGTGAATGCTTCAAGTGTATTAGCAGATGCTCAAATGTTAGCAGATCTTTTGGAGAGAAGAATTGATGCCATAGGTATGGACTATGCTGTTCAACTTGTTATAGACAATGGGGCGAACTTTAAGGCAGCTGGCAGATTGCTAATGCAAAGGATTCCGTCTTTATCTTTGACCCCTTGTGCCTTTATTGCTTGTACCTTTTGCTTGAGGACATTGGAAAAATACCAGAGTTCAAGATATGCATAGCAGGTGCTCGAAGAGTAATAATATTCATCTATAGACATAGGAATCTTTTTGATGCCATTGGAGAAAAGACATGGTGTGATCTTGTGAGATCTGTAGCTACACGATTTGCTACATTTTTTCTTACTTTTAAAAGCATATATAATCACAAGCAAGGTTTGAGATGTCTCTTGATAGGTGATGATTGGAATAGGTCCAAGTTGTCAAACACAGAGGAGGGAAGAAATGTGACGGACATAATCATTGCTCTAGCTTTTTGGAACTCAGTGCAAGATTGTACTAGAGCATCACAACCTCTTCTCATTGTCCTGAGGCTTGTTGATGGTGATGAAAAGCCTGCAATGCCAGATGTTACTGCAAGCATCGAAGAGACAAGGTCTAAATTTGATAAGGGTTTTGAAGGCAGAGTGAGCCTACGGAAGAAGTTGCTTGCCATTATTGATAAACGGTGAAGAGAACAAATGGAGAAAAAGTTGCATGAGTTTACCTTGTTCTTTAACCCAAATCGATTCAATAAACTTTAAACAAAAAATCCAACTAAAAGATAAGTTGGTGGTTAAGATCAATATTTAATGATGTGCTATGAAAACTTGTTATTGATGATGACCTACTGTCGGTGTCTGGGAAACGCGCCCCTGAAGGGCAGTGGGTCCACGGACCGGCAGACGAATTTGTAGTTGGTGTGAAGCCCAACGACCACCCTTCTCAGCAGCCCGGGGCGATGGCCGAGCCTGCGGGGGGCTCAGGTCACGCGATCTTCCTAGACTAAGCCTGGTGCGATTTGGCGATCTGGGTACAGACCCTTCTCACGGTGAGGAGAAGAAAGAGGGGGAAAGAGAGAAAGCAATACAAACCGTGAAGACACAAGCGATTTTACCCTGATTCGAGCCCCACTGCCGGGTAATAGCTCTACTCCAGCCTTGTTGATTATATGGTGGAAAACAGTACAAAGGTGCCGAGACCGGGCTTGAAGGCGCCGATCCCGAGCTTACAAAGATGGTGACTAAGAACTATGGCTACTGCTAAGGAAGCTTCAGATGCATGTGTTGTTTGGGTGACTGCTCGATACTCGGAGCCAGGGGTCCCTTCGAATGTCCAGGGATCCTCCTTTTATAGGCGCGACGGGTCGCCCAGAGCTGATGCGGCGGGCCCCGCGCCCGTCTCTTCTTTAGTGGCGGTGCCTTTGTCTCATTCCAGGGCTCTGTCTGGTCTGGAGCCTGCAGGGAGAAGCTGGTCAGGTTAGTACTGGACACGTGTTCGTCTAGAAGCGCCGATACGGGGGAGAAGCATGCTTTAGGGAGAAAGCACTTTCCCTTTATCCCCGATATAGCATTGACTGGACCAGACCAGCCTCGCGCCACCCGTTGGGGGCGTCGCGTAGCGTAACAACCGTCGCCGCCTGCTAAA
Organism: Raddia distichophylla; assembly: GCA_005191435.1. Taxonomy (NCBI): domain Eukaryota; kingdom Viridiplantae; phylum Streptophyta; class Magnoliopsida; order Poales; family Poaceae; genus Raddia; species Raddia distichophylla. The sequence goes on along the minus strand of SPJY01027863.1, from coordinate 1,812,145 downwards.
GGGGCAAACGACAAACCGAGATGCCCGCGTGCCTCTCCCCGGGCTGCGGGTTCCCGAGAAGACACAGTTTCTCTCGGTCAAGGCTGGGGAAAGTGCGGTGGGACATGACAGTACCTGCCCGCGGACAGGCGGACTGCCCGCGGGACCCTCCCCCGGGCTAAGGATAGCCCGGAAGGTGTGCCACGCTCCTGGCTGGGACCAGGGAGGCTCGGTTGACCTGGTCTAGCCCGGAGGAGACCCTGGCGGGCTAGACGCTCCCTTTAGTACGGCCAGGGGGGACTTTTGGACCTTCTGTTAGTGCGGTGGGCCGGTACGGGATTGACCCGAGGCCCGCCTCGGGATGGGCCACTTATCAATCACCAACACATACAAAGTACAATAAGTAGGCAAGTCGATGAGTACATAAGGATGGCCGAACCTACCTTTTCATCTCAATTAGCAGTCAAAGAAAAAAAAGAATCCTTATAAGTATATTTGCCCCTTCTAGTGGTTTTTCTTGCATATTTGACTTTAGTTTCAGCAACTAATTCATTGTGCTTATATTCCGTTGTAGTTCTTTGGTGGGCTACATATGGTAGCCTTGCGCATAAGTTTCAATCATTTGCAAAGCCATCGTTAGTTTTTATTGTTCCGCTTCTATATGTGAGCGTAATTGGAGCACTTTGAGTTTGTATGTGAAAGTAATATTACAAGTCAATTATTTACCTTGATACATGTTACTAAAATGTTAGTATCTCACACTTACTATGATTTTTAATCTTTTATTGCAACTCTCAATTCATAACAAAAAAAGAAATCGTTTGGAGCATACTAGGTTGAATGACTTGGTGCACATTCAATACAATAAAAAGATGGCAGCTAGATTTCAAAGATTGTGTGAGAAAGGAGGTAATGGTAACTCTTTAGTCTTAGATGATTTTCAATGTGATAATGAATAGGTGGACAATCACAATGAGAAGGTTAACAGAGAGGATGATTTTACATGGTTTCAAGTTGATGATGCCATTGGTGCTTCAAGTTTTCTTTAAGGTCGCAATTTACCAAAGAGGGCACATGGTGGGGCTCTTACTTATACAAGGCATACAGACAAGGTGGTTAGAGGTGAGCAAGATCTTGAAGTCAATAATGATAACATCGACAATGGTTAGGATGATGATGATGATGATGAAGATTATGTGGCTGATGATGAAGAAGTTGAAGATGATTATGGTGCTTCTACGCATAGTAGCCCTCCCCATGAGGGTGCATATGCTAATGCGGGTCATTTGGATTTGGATAATATTGATTTGGATGATATTTGAGGCTTGTGTTTAGTAATTTAGTTATATGGTCCGTATTGAACTCTTTATTAGTCTATTCTTTATTTGGAGTTTTGAATATGAACTTTGAAGTTTCAACTTTCAAGTTTGCAACTATTTAATTATTTTGTCTTGAGACCTATTATGTATGTGATGACTATGTGTTAACTTAATGTGTTATGAGTTATGACTTATGAGTGTCGTTTGCTTCTTTATGTTTAATTATTATTCATGTGATTAAGGTTATGTTCTTTTGAGCTGAGCTGAATGGCTGAACAGCAGAACGGCTGAAATGACTGAATTTGGAGAGCTTCTCGAGATAGTTTCGAGATTCAGATCAATTTCATTTGACTTGCTTTTTAAAGCGTTGCGACCCATCTTTGAAACGACGAAAAAACAGACTCAAAAAACTCAAATCATATGTCTTTTAAAAACGTGGATAAGTCATTAAGCTATTAAACCGAAAAGAACAGAGCCTAAGTTTGGAACTAGCTAGTAGCCGTTGTTGTCTATTTGTGAAGTTTATGAAGGCTGTTTGTGAATATTAGCTACTCTTTATATATATGAAGATTCACGCATGAATCCTTGTAAATGGTATATTTATTTATTGGCAAGACAACGACTAATCAACTGACAAGTCGACTAGTCGGTATGTTGGTCCCTTCTCAACTCGACTCGACTTACCGACTTAATAACCTTGCCGAACCATCTAGCGCATTGTCTGGCGCGTCTAGAGAGTTCCGGTGGAAACGGGGTTGCGTCTAGACGGTGTGCCGGAAGGTCTGGCATGCTGTCCTCCTTGTCCAGTGTGTTGCGTTGTTGGACTAGTGCGTCGGACCATCCAGCGCACTGTCAAGTGGGTGTGCGTGCAGTGCGCTATGTTTGTCGGGCCTGGTCGGTTCGAATGTTGAGCCGAACCATTGGGCGTGTGCCGAACGTCTGGCGTGTAGTGCGCGTGCGTCCAAACAGCTACTTTTTTGGGGTTCCCATTTAAAGGCCAGTGGGTGTCCAATTTGGCTTTGAGGCTATCTCCAACAGCACACCCTAAAGCATCCTCTATCCTAAAACAGGGGATGGATTCTTTTCCTATGTGCTTCAACAGCTCTCCCTATACCATTCCCTAAAATAGAGTTTTTCTCTCCATCCCTTTATATATAGGGGATCTCTCTCCTCTCCCTATACAATTCTCCATATAGAGGACACTGTTGGAGATGAGAAAAATATAGAGAGTGGATTTTGTTTAAGGGAACCTGTATATGGGGCTATAGGGAATGGAGTTAAGAGATCACTGTTGGAGACAGCCTGAGCTTCGTTCCTTGAGCATCCACTAAAGCAATACCGACGTGATAATGATATGCAAGTTTAAAAGAGATTGGAGAAATGGACAATTACATCTCAACTTTGCAACTTTGAATTCTATCATCAAAAATTTATTTCTTTTATTATAAGTGTTATTCCTGAGCATGGATATACGATTTTCACATTCACATATGCAAATCGCAAGGTAAACATTGTGCAACGAAAACATGAACCACATGCCATTGCCATGCTAACAAAAACATGTCCATTTGCTATAGCTTATTTTAATTGATATTTTCTTTTTAGTTGTTTTATTATATCTAAGACATTGTTCTTTTCAACTTAAAGTTACTGAAAGTTTTAATCCAAAAAATTATAATCTCGAGAGAGAGGTTGCAGAGTAATTTTTTTAAAATATTTTAATAATTCTATGAAGAACTATTCAAAACCCATGAAATGACTATAAAGTATTTACATCGTTTAGCTTGTATAAAAATAAAAATTTGAATATGTTGAAGCCACTTCATGATATTTTTTTAGAGAAAATTACACTGTTGCCTCCTGAACTTGCAGCGATTCTCACTTAGCCCCCTGATCTTGAGCTTTACTTTCTTGCCCCCTAAATTTGTCTCCGTTTGCACGGTTGCCCCAAAACCGTTAGGGCAACCGTTAAGTGCTGATGTGGCGCTTACGTGGCAGTTAACAGTTGATTTGGCTGCCACATGGCGCTTACATGTCAGTTGATGTGCCAAGTTATTGATGAAAATTTTTATAAAAAATTATGAAAATTAGGAAAAATACAAAAAATGAAAAAAGCATAAAAAATCCCGCAAAATTTTAAAAAATAATGAAAATCGAAAAACATAAAAACTGAAAAAAGGAAGAAAATTCAGGAAAATAAAAAAGGGGAACCATAAAATTGAAAAAAATCAAAAAGAACTTTTGATTTTTTCGGATTTGTTATGTTTTTTACCTTTTTTTTATGATTTGATTTCAGTTTTCTATTTTTTGATTAAATTTTTGTAGTTTTTTAATTAATAACTAGACACATTAACTGTCATGTAAAGGTCACGTGGTAGGCATATCAACTGTTAACGGTCACGTAAACGTCACGTCAGCATTTAACATTTGCCCTAACGGTTTTGGGCAACCGGGCAAACAGAGACAAGTTTAGTGGGCGACTAAGTAAAACTCAAGTTTAGAGGGCTATGTAAGAATTGCTGCTACAAGTTCAGGGGCAATAGTGCAATTTTCTTTTTTTTTTTTACAACACTCATATTGTTAACCTTCCTTTTACAACTAGTTCGCCGCGAAGAAAAACCGGAATCAATTTTTTAAGGGAAAAAACCAAAACCAGTTGACAACTGGAAAAAAAATCGGCGGCAGAACAGTTCAAAGACAAGTCAAAGGAGGCATGACCAGCTGATGACAGTGCTACTGGCCTACAGCTACACACACAGGAAGCACAGCGAGCCTGAAGCGAGTCGATCCAGGCTCGGCTCGGTTACTCATGCGAGCTGCAATGCTAGCTCAGCTCGGCTCATAACTGGCTCGGCGGCTCGTTCAGCTTGGCAGCTGACCATCTTATCTAAAAATTTTATGTCCAGAAATCTATATTATAAACTAAGCAAGCATTATCACATCAAAAATTCTAAACTATATTATCACACAACACAAATTTTTCACACTAACAATCAACGGTAATTTTGCTTGACATTGTTTGGCCGAGCTTAATTTTCTGGTCGAACTGCTCGCTCGAGAGCCGGCTCGCCTAATTTGCGAGCGCACATGTAGACCCGGTTCGGGCTCGTTTTCATTCCCGAGCCGAGCCGAGCCGAGCCGAGCAATGGAAAATCGGGAGGGACCACCGAGCCAACCGTCCATCCGTGCCCCTCCTGCCTCCGCCTCCGTCCCAGCGAAAAAGCGCGACCGGCCTCACGGAAAAGGAAACCCCTCCGAGGCGAAGCTCCCACACTCCTAGGGAAGCGCGGCCACCACCGTCCCGAACTCCCAAGTACCCAAACCCTAGCGAAGATCCCCCCGCGAGGCCACGATGATGCAGATACTCGGGCTCCGGGGCTCCGCGTCCAAGGAGCGGGACCGGGGCCGCCGTGGCGGCGGAGACGGCGAGGCGTCGCCGACACCAGCCTCGCCGTGGACCCCGTCCTCCGCCTCCTCCCCGCGGTCACCCTTCGCGGGCGGAGGGGGAGGGGGCCGGCCGCTGCGGCTGGTGTACTGCGATGAGCGGGGCAAGTTCCGGATGGACCCGGAGGCGCTGGCGGCGCTGCAGCTTGTCAAGGGCCCCGTGGGGGTCGTCTCCGTCTGCGGCCGCGCGCGCCAGGGCAAGAGCTTCATTCTTAACCAGGTTCGCCACTTCGCCGCTTGGTCCTCCTGTCTGCAACTGATTAGTAGCGTAAAATTGCCCATGCTGACACAAATTTGGGGCTTTTACTCCCATGCCACTCTTTAAAATTCGCATTTACTCCCATGCCACTCGAGCCCACATTCAGTGACTCAGGTGGTCCCACATGTCATAGTCACATAGGAATTGGCATACGAATTGAGTGGCATGGGGGTAAATTCCTGCACAAATTTAGGCGCCTTTCAGGGATGGAAATTGGAGATTGCTTTTAGTCTGATTGTAGAGAGCTGTTTTCTAGAAAAATGGGTGGTTTGGCCCTTTTTGCAATGTTAGTAGTAAAATGGTTAGGAATAGGAAGGGCGCCTGAAAATGTGCAAAATCCGCTGTCAGTTTTTACTTGCCACACTGCCATCTTCTTCCTCCTCTCTCGCGGCCGCTTGTCTTCCCCCTCTCCGGTCAACATCTTCTCCTGACGTCGGTTCGGGTTAGCAGTCAGGATTGGGGTTCATCAGTGGCCCCCCGGGCTTAGAGGGAAGCCAGGGAGGCTGCGTTCTGCTGGTGGGTGGCTTGGTGCCAACAGTGGTGCCGAATCCACTGGGGTAGTTGGGTGGCAGCGGTGGGCGGAGTTAGGGTAGGTGGGGTCGGAGTTAGGGTGGGTGGGGTGGCGTGGTGGTGAGAGGATGGTGAGGCGCTGCGGGCCGTGGTTAGGGTGGCCGGTGGTGGTGGCGGCCGTCGAGGCAGATGGATCAAAGGCGAAGAGGGAGAGGCGGCTGCGGCGGCTAGATCGGGATCCCGATCTGGAGGGGATGTGGGGGAGGAATAATATAGCTTGGTAGAGTGATCTGAACCCTTAGATTTTGATCCAATGGCTACGAAATCATCCAATAGCTACAAAATCTGCCGTGACCTTTACTTTTTTGCAAGCGCTTGCTAAATAGTCGATCCCTTATTATTTTGTTTAATACGATTGACCAGAATTAGTTTTAAAAGTATTATATATTATTTTGGGTTATACGGTTGGCCAGAATTAGTTTCAAAAATATTATATATTATTTTGGGTTATACAGTTGGCTAGAATTAGTTTCAAAAGTAATATATGATTTTGAAACTGGTAAAATTTTGTCATAGTATTTTTTTTCTTATGCTAGATGCTTATATGTACCGAGGAATCAGTTTTTATCAAGGTGGTCGATGATAATAGGTGAGGATATCAAATCATTTGATTTTGACAAAGAATTGAAACAGGTCCGGTTGTTCTTGTAGTGCCAGGCTGCCAGTAATCATGGCAAAGTGGATCCATCTAACAGCGGTTACTGTATTGATGCTCTATTTGATTATGGATGTTATGAATTCCTTGCTGCGTGATAACTACAATTACTCCCCTGAACATATTTGGTGCGAAACTTCATGTCATTAAATCTGTTCCAGTGGAGTACTTATATTTGTCATTTAGATAATGGAGTGGTGAGGATAAAGAACATTGGTTAGAACATCGGGAAATAATGTATGATTTTGTCTTCAATCTAAAATGATATATGTTTTATTAGCAAGATGGGCCCCTAAGCAATAATGTACAATAGCATGGTTTATTATTAATGACTTAATTGTACATAAGCCTGCTAATGGGCACAACCCCACCCTGTTTCCACCCCTAACCGAAACTGCGTTACAAAAATCCCCACCCCAACCAACACCGATCTTACTATTCCAGGAACCAAATCCGACCCACCCCATTTGACTTCTCCACCCAAACCAACCCACACCACCTCTGTTGCATGGGTTCCAACCCATTCTAAACCCATTTCCCTGACATTTGCCTGAGGATCAAGCGCACTCTTAACAATGCTGGTTACTTCCGAGTCATATGAAAACAAGTGTACGCAAATAATTGCTGAATTTACTAACCCAACCCAACCCTCGCTCGAGCAGCTGCGCCGCTGCCACTTGTTGCTTGCTGTGCCGGAGTCGCCCCTGGCTCCTACGCACATGCCGGCGACTCACAGCTCGCGAGCGCCACCGTCCTAAGCGGACGTCGTGGACGCCGACCCGCAGCCTAGCCGACGATGTGGACGCCGCCGTCGAGCCGTAGCGCTGCCCTCGCGCTGCCCTACCGGAGAACCTCCGTGCGCCGTCTCGTCGGAAGCCTCTTGCCACGTGCTGCTCCGCCGGATGCCTCCTCGCCTTTGCCCTCGCCAGAGCGCCGCCTCGCAGCCGGGGAGCCACTCGCCGCTGGGGAGCCCCCACCAACCAGCCCAGTCTCCTTTCTCTCTCCCCTCTCTTCACCTCATAGTCTCAATGGAGGAAGAAAGGAATCCAAGGAAGAAATAGTCACAGGACACATGGGTGGTGACCCCATTTCAATCCGCGGGTTTCAACCTAAAATCTACACCTCATTCCAATCCCAATCCATCCCGTAATTGCCTACAACCCGACCCGCACCGCCCCATTAAATTATCTAAACCCATTTTAACCCAACCCAATCTAACCCACTTGAAAACCAACCCGTTAACCCCATTCTAACCCAGCCCATTACCTCCCCTAATTGTATATATCTGTAAAATGGCCGGGAAAGCCTTTGTAATTTTCTGTTTGAAGGGTTGACCTGTAAAGACTTCTGTGCTAGGCCGCTAGTTTGAGATAATTATCTGGTTTTGATATCTCAATAAATTGTGATTTATTTAACTATATGATATGTGTAGAGTCTAGAGTAAGTTTGATAATTTTTTGTGTAACCTCAAGTTTTTTCACCACCTGCTAATTATCCTGTCAGATATTAATGCAGTTTATTTGTGTTCGTTATAGCTCCTAGGAAGGAGCAGCGGATTTCAAGTAGCAAGTACCCATCGGCCCTGCACGAAGGGCCTTTGGATGTGGAGTGCCCCAATAAAAAGAACTGCACTTGATGGAACTGAATATAGTCTTTTACTGCTTGACACTGAGGGCATTGATGCATATGATCAGACGGTAAGAAATATCTCAGTGGTCTCGTTTTATTCCCATGACTTCGTAAATTCTTCAAAGACCATGTTTCTTTACTTGTCTTCCATTCTCCAATTGGAATTAGTATTTAGTTGTTTTTTTGCCACTTCTTAAGCATTGGGCATTTAGTAAGTCTACCTGTATATGTTTGTGTCTTTGTATCACTTCTCTCTCTCTCTCTCTCTCTAGCGAGCAGAAGCCTCCTCTAGGTGCCACCCACCCGCCGTAGTGTTTAAACTGTTATCAAATTCTTTCTGTTTTAGGAATGAATGTGTGCTGACCGATGTCACACATATTGCCATGTTGTTATTTATGAACCTCAATACAAACATAGAATATTACCATGCCTTGTAACACACACAGACTTTCAGATTTAGGTGATGGCGACTTCTGATAATTAGTACCGCATACGAACACCTGAATCTTAATGTTTTAAGTAGCTTTATTCCTCTTTATCTTGAAGCCAAACTTTTTATTAACCTGGAAGTTGATATCTCGGACCTTTATATCTTGACCGCCAACCGAACAATCATCCATACTATTTTTTTATTTTGAATCAACTCAATCAACCGCAATCATTCATTTAAAGAGGGAATACAAACGTATAATCTTGAGACTAAGCAAAACAAGACTCTAATCCATCTGGAAAAGTCTTAACCAAAATGACAAGAAACATAACAACATATTATGCTACTCTCATGTTCTTCGCAAAACGTGTCGATCATATTCAAGCCGTCCCTGCCATAGCAACCTTATGACCTCGTTTGCTTATCTGATCATGCCATTAACACCAATTGCCTGATCGATTGAATCACATACACGACCTCAACTCCTTCGACAAAAATGAATGTCCCAATGCTTCTGAAAATTTGATATTGCGCCACTCACTACTACTACAAAACAACAACAAAGCCTTTAGGTCCCAAACAATTTGGGGTAGGCTAGAAATGAAACCCAATAGAAGTCACCTTATTTTCTTTTGGGTTTCATTTCCATGCGAATGGCTGGGGTTTTACGTTGGCTGGCCAAGCCTATCACATCCCTCCTTTATCTAGGCTTGGGACCGGCTATGTTGAACAACATAGGCGGAGTTATTGCGTCGCTCATTGATCACCATGGTTGTTACGGCGCTTAAGGCTCGCGGCGGTCGTCCGAACCTTTTTCCCTTTTAAGTGTTTAAGGCGCGCGGCGAGGCGACGCCATAGACACATAAGTATGGCGAATGAAAGCAAATAAATTACCATAAATAAGATAGTTTTCTCACCATGTCCTAATGCATAGTTCATAACATAACATAGTTTTACACCACCATTTCAACATAAGTGGCTAAGAAGTCCACACATTAAAATAACATAAGACATAGGAAACGACTTTCAAGTCTCCAGCCCTTGTATCTAAAGATACTCATCAGCCAAGTCGTCATCGGGATTATTAGTTGAATCTTCTTCTCCACCATCTTCATCATTGGTTGGATCATCACCATAGTCATCAACATCCTCATCATTTCCACTATCTCTTCATTGTCCGAGGTGAAATATTGCTCTTCCTCTTCTATTTATTGTCTTCATCTATTTCTTCCACCAATCTTTTCCTACCTTTGCTCCTACTTGTGTAGATAATAGTTGGCTCACCATGAGTTCTACCATGAACCTTTCTAGGAAAATGGCGACCCCGAAGCTATCTCATATTGTCGTGAGTTTGCGACATTAAAAGGAATGCCACACTCATAGAACAACGTGGCTATCTCCATACACACAACTTCTCTTTCTTCCTTTGTTCTCATGCTTGCTTGAATGCTTATTTGAGATGGTCCCTTAGCATGCCTTTGCTCGACCACCTCATGCGGTGTCATGCGAACCATGGAACTAATTGTCTTCTTCTGAGGTGGAGCCGGAACCTTGAATTTGAGAGCGGCATTCCTTCTTTTTGCAGCAGTACCTGAACTTGGTTGCGAGCCTTGCGACTACATGGTGCCCTCTGATGATCCCCCCTCCACATTGACCACATTAACATCATCAACTTGTTGCTCTTCTACATCAAGATCATCATCTGTAGGCAAAGGTCGACCCCTCCTGTTACCCAACAAAGCATTCCTCATCTCTCTTGAAATGGCTGCAGTGGTCGCCTCACATTTCTTGGCATCACCAAATCCTCCTGCAAGAAGCTTCTTGTACCTCTTGATCCCCCCCAGAAACCGTTTTATTGCACAAGGAACATTTGACACAATCCCGGTTGCCGATCATCGCCTAATATCCATATTTCCAACCCGGATCATTGGACTTTGGCTTTCGTTTTGGGTCGTTCAAAGGGTTATATCCATCATCTGCCTGAGAGGATCTGCTTTCGATGGTATTCTGATCACCGGTGCCGTCACTAGCCATATGTAACATAAACAGAGAGTGAGAGATAGAGATAGAGTGAGAGAGACTGAGAGTGAGAGAGAGACAGAGACAGAGTGAGAGAGACAGAGAGTGAGAGTGCGAGAGACCGAGAGTGAGAGACAAAGAGTGAAAGAGAGAGAGAGTGAGAGAGCGAGCATGCGGGAGAGAGTAAGAGATCGAGAGAGCTGAACAGAGCGAGAGAGGAAGAGAGTGCGCGCGCAAGATAGAGAGAGGGAGCGCGAGCCGGATGAAGGAAAGGGGAAGGAGCCGGAGGAAGGAAAGGGGACGCTCACCTGTCACCACAGAGGATGCGCCGCCGTGAGGAAGCGCGGCCACGCGAGAGATTCCTCACCGCCGGCGCCGGATTCACCACTGGATTCGCCGGTCGCCGCTCCGATTCGCCGCCGCCTCTTGTAAGTTTGCCTCTGGTCAAGGGTTTAGGGTCATGATGGGGTGGTCAAGGGTTTAGCCGGGGTCGGGGTGGGGTGTTTACACTGTATATCTTCCCTACGACGTCCTCACACCTTCTTGACGCCACGCCGACGCCATACCCGCTTCAAGGACGCCACAGGCGCATGCGGCAAGGCGTCGCATGAGGCGTCGGCTTCGGACCGCCACGACGCCAAAGCGTCGTTGAAGCGACGCTTTGGCGACGCCTTAACAACCATGCTGATCACCATCGTTGTTAAGGCGTCATGGCGTCAAGGACGCCTAGGCGTCATGGTGGTCTGAAGAGGATACCTCAGGGGACGCCTTGCCACAAGTGCCTATGGTGTCCTCAAGTCGTCCATGTTGTTGGCGCAGCGTCGAAAACCTCTGAGACGGGCACCATAGATCCAAAGAAGGTTAAAACCAGATGGCCAAACCCCGACCTCGAATGCCCGAACCCAACCCTGACCCAGACCCCGCACGGTTTCTCACCTGGAGGTGGCGGCGACGGCTATGAACCCGCTCCGGTGGCGAGGACTTTGGCGAGGATTCGACTCCGACCCTGGTATTGATCTCCCCGCCCCCATCCTCGCTGCCTTTTGCTTGTCGCTGTCGTCCCCTCCCATCCTCTTTTTGGCGGCGGTTCCCTCCTTCCTCTCCTCTGGATCTGTCTCATTCCCCTTCCCTTCCCTCGGATCCGGCTTCTCCCCGCGCTAGTCCGACGGCCATCCCGTGCGAAGGAGGAGAGGCACGGGGAGGAGAGGTGCGGGGAGGAAAGGCGGAGGGAGGCGGCGCGAAGAGGGGGAGAGGCGTGGAGAGGAGAGGCGGAGGAGGCGGCGCGAAGAGGAGGAGAGGCGCCTGGCGTCGAGGAAGCCGAGGAGGGAGAGCACCTCCTTCCCCTTCCCCTTCACACCTCTCTCTTGCTCTCTGTCTCGCTCTCTTATGCTCTTTCTCGCTGTCTCTCGCTCTCTTATGCCCTCTCTCTACCTCTCTTGCTCTCCTCTTATGGTGAGCAAACTATCTTATTGGTGGTAATTTATTTGCTTTCATTCGTCATACTTATGTGTCTATGGCGTCGCCTCTCCGCGCACCTTAAGCGCTTAAGAGGTAAAAAGGTCCGGGCAACCGCCGCACGTCTTAAGCGTCGTAACAATCACATGCTGATCACTGAATTTATCTATTTCTCAACTAAGGAAGAAAAAAAAGCGCCAACCAGAAAGCGCAACACCGATGATCTTTATCGTACGTACGAAAAGAGAAAAAGCAATAACTGCAGAGTATGATCTGAAACCCTTTCCACGCACCATCTACCACACGACGAAGACATCCATCATGGATGAATCTGGCCCCTCTGTTCTCCTATCTGTGTGGCCAAACCACCATGTTGAGCACTGTCAGTCTGCCAGATGTCAAATCTGTCATTGCCCTCGATTGAGCCATCCTAGATGCCTCACGCCTTGCCCTCTCACCATGCCAGCAGCTAGGAGACAGAAGATTGGTCTGCATGTCCCTCACCCCATGCACATTCATGGCTGGCACCCCCCGACGGGCTTAATCTTACTACATTGCCTGGCGGTTCTGCTTGCTGCATTCCCAGCCACCCATTGCCCGAGCTCCCGCTTGGCCATGATGCCGCTTTTTGGCTCCGTCCTGCTGACCAGTCACCGGCTAACTGCTGTCCACCGACAAGCCACTGTTCTGGGACAGCTCATTGGCTTTTGAGGAGACGTGAGTCAGCAGTTGAGATGAAGGAATAATGATACAGTTGCCTTGCCTTCATGGCCTGTGGGTGAACTGACTCTCCAAATGCTACATTTGGTCTATCCCTCAACCACCTTACAAGTCCACAATTGCTTCATCTTAACAGTGGAAAATTAGTTCTCATACTTCGTGTGATTTGAGCCATTCTCATGTCTACCAAATATATTGAAAAAGGAAAAATGGGATTTGCAGAAATCACCAGAGCCACCAACTCTGTGTTTATATTCAGTAGAGGTAATAAAATAATAAAATAATTGATAAAATTGAATAACATGCACAGATAAGTTGTACCGAGTAAAGAGTACATTTTGTTTGTCTTTATTATTGACACATTTATTAAATGGAATAGAAATATCTACACATTGGGCAATTACAGAAAATACATGTTGACTTGATATATACAAGGCAATTACATGGATGATCACCAAAAATATGGGAATTTATCTTAGGATGTTGAAACTTACCTATTAGGCCAACATCACAGCACTTTTTCGCTCTTGACCATGTTTGGCGGCACACTACTAATTCTTTGTTCTCACGGATCTGAAGTAGGGGCTTTGGCAAATGGTTTGATTCTATTCTCTATACATACGGCATTGGTGGGATTTGAGCAATTGGTCATCGGTCGAAGAAAAGATTACAGAAATGGAATTTAAGAGATACTTACCAGATACTTGGTATGAGTGTAATTTGATGCCAGAGATTCATACCTCGCATCTGGAATTCTGGATCAGATAGAAATGAATCATAACGCAGATATGCATATATGCAATTTTGAAATATGGAGTTGTGTTGGAGGTTGCCCACTTCCCAGCCAATGCCTATTGCTGCATCTTTGTGCAAAAGTTGCATAATATTAGTTCTGCTTGTGTGATGCACATGTTTATTTTGGCACATTTTCAATTTGATCTTTTTATTCTTGCCAGATAGAGAAATTGCGTCCTGAATTTCAAGCAGGACTGGATGAATTAACAAGGTTTATATTTGAGAGGACAAGGCCTAAGCAAGTTGCTGGTACGATCATGACAGGACCAGTACTTGCTGGTGTTACACAATCTTTCCTGGATGCAATAAACAATGGAGCTGTACCTACTATATCATCCTCTTGGCAGGTATTTTTTCTCTTGGGCCATGGCCTTGAGTGGTCAAATATATTTGAAACATGCTCTACACGAATATATTTGTATCAACATACCATTTGTAGCATAGATAATGTTCACTGGTGATAACAATATGTTGATGCAAATGGTATATCTCTGTTCTCTGTTGACGTGTCATAGTTCTCAACTATTTTTTACACGAAGAGTTGAAGACTGTTAAAAGTATGTGATATAAACGAACTAAAAGTCAGCTGCTACTAGGTTCCTAATTGCCTTACATCTTGGTGTCAAAATTTGGCGATGACAACATTTGGACATCCATGACCATGTTTTTGCAAGAAAATGAACCATGATGCCAATGGGAACACATTCAATATAATAATACCCAAATTTCGGCAACAACAGAAGTTCTTGTAAAATTCAGTTAATTTGACCATGAACCTGGCTTCAAACTAAAAAGTGGATGTGTTAAGGTGTGTCAGGATATGTTGTACATGTGATGTAACGCACTGTTAATATGCCCAAAGAATTTTTTTTATGTGCCTTTATATATAGTCAAAACAGTTTTATTCAGTATTCATACTTCAGACAGGCAATATAGAAGTAGTGGTGTGGTCCTGACCTTATTGTGTGATTAAAATTATTTTAATAAATAATCCTCGATCATTTTGAGTTTAATCGGCTTATATGTTTGACTGCAGAGTGTTGAGGAAGCAGAATGCCGCAGGGCATATGATTCTGCCACTGAGGTTTATATGTCATCTTTCGACCGCAGCAGACTAGGAGATGAAGTAAGTTAAAAGATTAATCAATGCAGTACATGCTTATAACATGATTATAAGATGTGGCATGCCTTAACTCTACATTTAGGATGCTTTAACGGATGCACATGAAGCTGCTCTGAGAAAGGCACTTGATGCTTATAACACTGGTGCAGTTGGAACTGGCACTTCGCGCATGCATTATGAGAAGGTTCTTAACAACTTCTGCAGAAAAGCATTTCAGGTATACCTACCATTTTCTTGTAATCATTGCATGTAATCTGATTTGAATTTTCTATTAGATAAAATGACTTGTCAAGTTTGTGGAATCAAACATATAGGATAAGCTAAGCACTTTATTGACATGGTTACATGGAAAATAAGAGCACCACTGAACATGCCTTTGTGCAAAATTTCACAATGATATGCTCTGTGCCTTTGTTTGGCTTGATCAAGGTGTGTGTGGCCTTTGATTGCTTGCTACATGAAATATCCTGGAAAATAAGCTTTTCTTCTTTTATATCTATGTGAATCTTAAATTGATTAGTAGCATATAATCAAGTGGTTAACCTTCTTTTACGATGTTTGCTGTATTTAAATTAGCATATCTGTGTGATATCCACTTCATTAGGTTCAAAAGTTTTATCTAAACTACTCTATAATTGAGTAGTTTGGCCTAGATCCAACTGTAGATTACATCCGTCTATTCCCTTCATCCATCATCCAACAGCCATAATTTTCGAGGAGTTTGCTATCAACTCAATACGTAGAGACCACAGACTTTTTACTCGATACATATAGACCACGCACTCTTTACTTGATAGTCGATACGTATAGATCACGGACACTTGGGAATTGGGTATCTTGACTCGATACATATAGAACACGGACTCTTTACTCAGTACGTATAGACCACGAACTCTTGGCCATATATACACGAGATTAATTTTTATTCTCCCGTTATAAATCTTCCTAATCCTAATTTTTCCTAATTGTGGTGGTAGCTTATTTGCCTAATCATTAGACAATTTTTTTTCCACATGAATTCCTTGGATGGGTTATACATCTCCGGTGTATAGGTGGACGGGTTATATATATTCGGTGTATAGGTACTATATATAAGAACACATTAAGTTGCAGAGCTATACTGGCTGGCTAGTCTCGCTGGCTCTATAAATAGGGCGGGGGCAGGCACTTACGCCCCAATCATACATATTCATACATACGAAACGTCAGCCCGGGCCACTCTGTAATTGAGCAATTTAGGCCTAGATCCAACTACAGATCTCATCCGTCCATATCCCTTCATGCAACAGCCATAATTGGATCACTTAAATTCCGCTTAAATTATCCACCTTTGCCACTCCATCTATCTAAACCTGTCATGTACGAGTACAACCGGCAGTTTGTCGAGCTGGCCTACGGTGACGTCACTGACGCGGACTCCCTCGCCGCTGCCTTCCAGGCTGCGATTATCTATTATATTATGCTTTTTCTTTGCAATTGTAACCCCCATGAAGATGCTTTCAATCTCGCTTCTCCATCAAGTTGTATAGGTTTATTTCATCTTACAGAGAATAAGCAAAATCTTGAGTTTTCTATTAAGTTGCATAGGATTATTAAGTTGCATAGTATATTACTTCAACGTGCTTTGCACGTGCACGCTTGCTTGGTGTTTTTAAATACACTACATCAAGAAGTTCAACAAAAAAGACTTCTGTATGTTGTACGACCCGCAAGCTTAATCAAATCATATACTCCATTCTAAAATAGAAGTCGTTTTAGACTTTTCGTAAGTCAAACTTCGAAACTTTATCAATAAAAAACTTTTAAACTATTTAGATTGAGCAATTAATAATCATATAGATAGATTCCTCTCGGAAAGAACTTTTCTAATATTATAATTTAGTTACATTTATAAATAAATTGTAAGAGCTTTTAGTGGTGAAAGTTACATTTTGGAGACCGTGTCAATGTTGAAAACAACTACTATTTTAGAGTGGATGGAGTAATATGTAAGAATTGAGCCTAGGATCCATGCTTCTAACTAGTGCCCTCATTTCATTGCAAATAGATGAATGGTATATCCTGTTTTTGAATTAATAGGTATCCATCTATACAGGGCTAAATATCATGCTAAATATGATACTAGCATTGTGGCTGGCTGATGTTTTTGGTTCTTATTCTTGTAGCTCATTTGCTTGCATAAACTTTTCTTTTCTATTTATCTAGGACTACAAAAGGAATGCCTTTTTAGAGGCCGACAAGCAGTGCTCAAGTGCAATACAAAACATGGAGAAGAGACTCAGAGCAGCATGTTCTGTTCCTGGAGTCAAAGTTTCTGATGTGATTCAGGTATTCGCCAATGTGATATACTGATATGCATGTAAACCTGTAATGGTATAGCTTTCTGCAGGCTTCATATAGTACGATCATACACATGAATGACCCAATAAAGCTAGTGCACCAATATTATTATTATTTTTATTGCTTGTACTTATCAATGTAGATATGTACAGGTTACATTTTCACCTCTCCTGTGTATGTATATCCCACTTGGGCCCATTAATCCAGTCATGCTGCACTTCACAATACTTTTTTCTCGAACACGCAGGAGGGCTGCGTATCATTAAATTAAGAAGAAGAGAGGGTAGAACCAGAGCACACCCCCACAGGGAGGTTTTAAAGATTACAAACACGCCCACTACTTATAAGAACGACCAAAAGCACACAACCTACTCACTAGGAGCTAGGGCAGTCAAGAGGGAAATCCCTCGAGCCCCCGCCATTCCCCAAAGCTGTGCTTCCTATTTAGCAAGCAGCAAGGCCCCTGCCATGTTAGGTGCAGCCTTGTCGAAAACACAACGATTCCGATGAATCCAAAGGGTCCAGGCACCAAGGATGCCAAGGGAATCAAGGCCTTGCTGCACCTGACCAGCAACCGCGTCGCTTCCCCAGCACCACCAATCAACAAAGCTTTCATCTTCAACAGGTCTTGAAGGCCAAAGCGACCCAGGAGGCTGAACCAAAACTGTCTCGCAAACACGTAGCTGGTGAGCAGGTGGTCAATTGTCTCCTCATCTTGATCGCAAAGAGGACATTGGGCAGGGTGCGGCAAATTCCTTCGAGCAAGCCTGTCCGCTGTCCAGCACCTTTTGTGAGCAACCAGGCAAAGAAAGAAGCGACATTTGCCTGGAGCCCACGACTTCCAAATGCGCTCCCAAGGCCAAGACTGCACTGACCCCTGAAAAAAAAATTTCATACGCCGATTTGGCCGAGTACTGACCGGAAATAGACAACCGCCAACGGTGAGTATCTTGAACACCTGGCTGCAACTCAACTTCAGAAAGGATATCCCAAAGAATAAGAAACTCAACAAGCACAGCGACTGAAGAAGCCCCGTGGATGTCATGGGCCTAGCCTTGATCCGTTAGAGCTCCTCGCACAGTGCGCTTATTCACCCTTCTGATAGGCACCGTGGCAAACAGATTTGGAGCGAGATCAACGATACGTCGACCCTGCAGCCACCTGTCTTTCCAAAACAAAGTGTGCGCACCATCCCCAATGTTGGTTTCAACTGCCATAGCGAAGAAAGCATGAACACAGTCATGCAGCTTGATCGGGAAGCAAGCCCAAGGCCTTTCAGGTTCAATTTTCTGCAGCCATAACCATCTCATTTTCAGAGCCCAACCAAGGGTTTGGAGATTAGAAATACCTAATTCAGCAAGCTCCCGAGGGCGTTGCACCTTGGCCCAAGCAATCAGACAATGGCCGCCTTTAACGTCTTTCCTCCCTCTCCAAAGAAAGCCCTGCCGGATTTTATCAATCGCCTTAATGGCCCAAGGAGGGAGATCAACGGCCATGGTTAGGCACACAAGCATGGCCGTGAGGACAAACTGGACTTGAACCACCCTGCCAGCCCGTGACATAAGATCAGCCTTCTAACCAGGCAATTGATCTGCTATTCGGTCTATGATGGGTTGCACTTGAGCTTTTGTCAATTTCTTCAAAGAGAGAGGAATCCCAAGGTATTTACAAGGGAATTCTTGCAGCTCACCCGGCAGAAATTCCTGAATTGTTGCGATATCAATCTCGCTGTACTGGATAGGATAAACACTGCTCTTATGCACATTAGTTTGCAGACCTGAAGCTTCTCCAATGAGGTTTAAAGTGTTCAGCACTAGACCAATATCCTCAGCAGTCGGCCGAAGAAAAATCACCGCATCATCTGCGTAAAGTGACAAGCGGTGCTGGATTGCTCTAGGAGAAAGTGGCTGCAGCAAACCTTCCTCAGAAGCACGTGAAACAATATGGCTGAGAAAATCCATCACCAAAATAAAGAGCATTGGGGACAAGGGGTCACCTTGCCGAAGTTCACGACGGTATAAAACAACCTCACTTGGGATACCATTCAACTAAACTTGTGTAGAAGAGGAAGATAGGAGACCACTGATCACATCACACCAAATTGGTTCGAATCCCATCTTAATCAAAACCTCTAGCAAGAAAGGCCAAGAGACCGAGTCAAAGGCCTTTGAGATGTCCAACTTGAGAAGAATTCGAGACTGCTTTTGGTGGTTGAGAAATCTCACAGTTTGCTGCACAAGCATGAAATTATCCTGTATAAAACGACCTTTGATAAAACACACTGATTAGGGGTGACTAGCTGCTGAAGCTAACCAGCTAGCCTATTGGCCAATATCTTGGTAACCAGTTTAGCAAAGCTGTGCACCAAACTTATAAGCCAAAATTTTTTTACATGCATCGTCTCCTCTTTTTTGGCAACAGAGTAATATAAACAGTATTAAGCATCCAAAAATTTCTGAAATTCCAGCTCCAAACAGCTGAGATGGCAGCCATAACATTGCTCTTGATGAATGTCCAGCAAGATGTATAAAAAAGCCCCGTAAAACCATCCGGTCCTGGTGCCTTATCAGAGGGAAGAAGTTTGATTGAATTCCAAACCTCCTCCTCAGAGATGGGTGCATCCAGATCAGCAAGCTCATGAGACTCAATTCCCAGCCAATCCAAATTAATTGTATGGTTCCGGTCCAAACTAGACCTGAGCAGACCATTATACAAATCATGAATCACCTTTGCCTTGTCATCATGGCTAGTGAGGATCTGATCATTAGAGACAAGCTTGGAAATGAAATTCTTCTTTTTGCGAAAACAAGCATGGAGATGGAATAAGGCTGTGTTGGCATCCCCATCCTTAAGCCAACCGATCCGAGAGCGCATCCTATCCATTGTCCGCAAGAGGGAGGCCATAGCTAGGCAATGCTTTCCAAGACAATTAAGAAACCACCGTTCTAAGACAGAAAGGATGCGGCTGTCCTGAGCAATTTCCTGTTGGTGCAAAATCTCCTTGGCCAGACCAAGTTGTGAACGGACGTGGCCAACCTTTGTTTGACTCCACCTTTGAAGCCCTCTAGCAGCAGCTTTGAGCTTCAGAGAAAGGGTCTCAATGGGGCAGGAACGCACGGGTACAGAAGCCCATGCCTGCTCAACCGCCTTATTAAACCCATCCAGCTTCGGCCAAAAGGATTCAAAGTGAAACGTCCTTCCAGGTTTAACGTCATTCAGCCCCAAGAGAAGTGGGCAGTGATCAGAATCTTCAGAAGCTGCACTCTGCAATAAACAGTTTGGGAAAACATCCTCCCAATCGACTGGATTCTACATATATTGCTTGCATTCTGTTGGACATAGCAGTTTTCTGAATTTTTTAGACGTGTTTTTGATAAACAAATTATCTTTTAGAGAGATCTATTATTGTCTGAAGTAACCACGACCTCTTATCCACTTGAGCACACTTTGCACACCCTTTTGCTATTTTCTATGAATATTGATTTGATTTGCTACTTTCTAGTTTATTTCATTAGTCATTATTTGTAGCTCTAATCACTTATGATGGAACCTGCTCTGATTTGGTCTCAACCTGAATATGATTTGGAGTTGAGATGACACATTAATGTTTGCAGGTTCTGGAAAATTTGCTTGCGGAATATGAAACTTCTTGTTCTGGCCCAAGCAAATGGAGAATGCTTGCAGCCTTTTTAAGACAGTGGTTTGTTCCTGCTTCTGAGCCCTGAAATTTCGTTCTTGTGGTTTTTTTCGGTTGGTTGCTTTCAGCAGACAGTATCACAAATGACCAGTTTAAATATTTGTTTCTCACATATGGAAAATATATTTTCTTTTCTTCCAGTTTGGAAGGGCCTATATTGGATCTCTGCTTGAAATTAATAAATGAAGCTGAATCAGAGAGGACTTCCTTTGCTCTAAGATGCCGATCAAATGATGACCAACTAGAGCTTCTAAAGAAGCAGCTTGAATCAAACGAAGCCCACAAATCTGAATATTTAAAACGGTATGAAGCTGCTATAAGTGAAAAACAAAGAGTTTCTGATGATCTTAGTGGTCATCTTGCAAACCTGAGGACCAAATGTAGCACATTAGAGGAACGCTGCTTGAGAATATCTAAAGAACTTGATCTTGTACGACATGAATGCACTGATTGGAGGGCAAAGTATGAGCATTCTGTTTCTCAGCAAAAGGGTGAACAAGATAAATTTGTTGCTCAACTAGCATCTCTTGAATCAAGATATAGCTCTGCGGAGGGAAAGTTGGGAGCA
Source organism: Raddia distichophylla (assembly GCA_005191435.1). Classification (NCBI taxonomy): domain Eukaryota; kingdom Viridiplantae; phylum Streptophyta; class Magnoliopsida; order Poales; family Poaceae; genus Raddia; species Raddia distichophylla. The sequence continues at coordinate 1,791,143 of SPJY01027863.1, read as the reverse complement.
GCTCGTGAACAAGCTGCCTCTGCTCAAGATGAAGCTTCAGAATGGAGACATAAATATGAGACAGCCGCTGTGCAAGCTAAAACTGCGCTAGAGAGATTAGCATTGGTGCAAGAACAAATTAACAAAATAGCACAAGAAAGGGAAAGCGCAATAAGGGCTGAATTTGCTGCACAGTTGGAGGAAAAGGTTCTGTTGCTTTCTCTGCCCACATACACAATGTTACTTTGATGTGTTTATGCATGCTGACAATTTCTTAATCACAGGAAGATGAAATGAAAAGATTAATTGCAAAAATTAGACAAGCCCAGAGTGAAGAAAGTGTGTTGGTTGAGCGCTTGCAGGTTTCTTTACCTTTGAATCACTCTTAAAATTCTGTTTTATATTAATTTTAGTTATCTAATGCTGAAACAACACTCAGGTAGCGGAATCCCAAACACAGAGCCATAATAAGGACACTTCTGTCTTGAAGGATGAAATTAAAGAACTAACCAGCAAACTAGAATATTTAAGAGAGAGAGCAGTATCATATGAAAAACAGGCTAGAATGTTTGAGCAAGAAAAGAACCATCTTGAAGAGAAGGTCTTATCTGAATCCAAGAAATATAATGAGGCGGAAGAAAGATATAAAGCTGCAGAAAGGGATGCCAAGAAGGCTACTGAGTTGTCTGATGTAGCTCGAACTGAGGCCATTGCAGCCCAGAAAGAAAAGGATGAAGCACAGCGGATATCGATGGAAAAATTAGCAGTGATTGAAAGAATTCAAAGACAAGTTGATAGACTGTCCCAGGAGAAAGTAAATCTATTGGAGGAAGTGCAAAGGATGTGTAAATCCGAAACAGATGCCCTGTCAAAGGTTACCATGCTTGAGAGTAGGGTTGCTGAGAGGGAGGAAGAAATAGAGGAATTAATGACCCGGAGCAATGAACAGAGGTCCAGTACTGTGCATGTTCTTGAGTCTCTATTGGCAACCGAACGTGCAGCTAGGGCTGAAGCCAATAAGCGTGCAGAAGCCTTATCTCTACAGCTACAGTCCACGCAGGGTAAACTTGATGTACTCCACCAGGAGTTGACATCGATTAGGCTTGTTGAGACTGCATTGGATAGCAAGCTTAGAACAACTACTCATGGCAAAAGGATGAGGGAGAATGAAGTAGGCATGGAATCGGTTCAAGACATGGATATTGATCATCCGGAGAGGAGCAGAAAGAGATCCAAAAGCAACACTAGCCCACTAAAGCACACCCAATCTGAAGACGGTGGTTCTGTTCATATGGGAGAAGACAGTGTTACAGTGAGCACAGACACAAAAGATGACAATTCAGGAGATTATAGAAAGTTAACCATTGTGAAACTAAAAGAGGAGCTTACTAAGCATGGATTTGGGGCACAGTTGCTAGAGCTAAAGAATCCTAACAAGAAGGATATACTTGCGCTCTATAAAAAGCATGTTTTGGGCAGTTAAATTGACCTACAATATGTACAACTCTGTGCAAGTGCTTGGTCCTTTGTTCTTGAGCTGTGAAGTACGTGAAAGAGCTCTAGTTTGCAGTGTGCAGTTATCTGTTATCCTAACTCGTCCTGGTGTATACAGTAGTCAGCAATGTAGGTTTATATTTAACCAAAGCGATGCCTGATTGGTTTGTATTTTTGTGTACGTTTATTGGTTGTCGGTTTGCAAGGGGGCTTGTATATTTGCTCGGTTGCTATTTGTGTGAAGCTTTAGGTTGTAAATGCGTACTAGTATGATTCACTGCCAGACATCTTTGGCTACATCGCGCTATATTTGTGAAGGCGTATTTGATATTCCTGTGCTTGCAATTTGCAAACGTTGTATTTGTATCATGTATGGTTGGAGTCAGACGATAACGCGAACTGCTCAATCATGCAATAACACACCGTTAACCCAGGAAGATGCGTTGTCGCGAACAACATCGCGCGCCTCTCCGGACCCATCGACTCCGCGAGCTCCCTGCGTGTGACGCGCACGGCGGGCTTCCTCTGCTTCGCCATTTCTGGCGCCACGATCCACGATCACTACCGACTCTGCCTCTTCACCTCCTTGTACCCCTCCCGCAGCTCGTCGCCTCGATGCATTACGACGACAGCGCCGCTGCATCGGTCAGCTTGGTCGACGACGATGGCGTCGGGGGCTCGGGGCAGAGGTCAGGTCACAGCACGGAACAGAGCATCGGAGGGTAAGTTTGAAGACGCTAAGGAGGACTAACACTCATTTAGTCAAGGCAAATTAACATTCTTTGTTGTAGTTTTGTCCTAAGTCAAAGCTTTAAAACTTTATTCATAAAATTTGTCTTAAAAACCATACATATAAATTTGTCTTAAAAAATACTTTCACAATATCGTATTTTTGTGGATTTTATAGATATATTTTATTAGTAATTGATGGTCAAAGTTGCATTTTGAAGACTATGTCAATGTCCAAAACGACAAGCATTATAGAATTGGAGGGAGTATGAAGAACATGCTCTATGAATTATGCCTACTTGTTATCCATGTTAAACATGTCTATCCACTGTTACTATTGATATGTTATATGACTACTTTGATAGTCATATTCTTTGCTTAACCTAAATCTAGTTGGCTAAAAACTTTAACTCTATTTCATTGAGTAAAATTTGGTTAGACTTGTTTAGATGCAAAATTAACCTTTAGACAGAAATAAAACGGAACGGTGAACCGATATTCACCGGATGTTCATTCGTTCGTTTAAATTGATGACATGACAGTTCAGATGGTGTGTGTGTGTGTCTGGTCTTGGATGGTCGGTTGGTCAGAAATGGAGGACTTGGTCTATGGGAATAGATGGATTGGTTATGGATTTGTCCCAATGGGGAGGATTTAGACGAGATCTGACTTGATTGCTCTGTGGAGTTGTTTATGAAAAGAGAAGTAAATTATGGCAGAATGGCCCTTGTGCTGCGTGGAGCTGATATGCCCTAGAGGCGATCATGTGAGATGTTTAAATCACACGTCTATGTTCATGTACTTTATTAGTTACTTGAATAAATGTTTTTACTTTGTTCATCGAGTACGTCTCCCCTATGAAATACATTGTTTATGTCATGTTATTCTATACTATCCCTGATTTCACATCATTATGAGATAATAATGTTTTGACCAGCATATTTATTGATTGATAGTAATGTTTCACGTACCATAGATATGGAGATATCAAATTAATAATGTGGGCACATGTTAAGAACATGGGATTAGATAGATCTACTTTGAGGCACTGCTGAGATTATTATCTTTAATGTGCCATTAGTGTTTAGTCTTGTTTGGTATACCTATACGGTCCTTTGACTTGAGATCATTATTGATCTCTAGCATGCGTAGTTGTAGCCGACACTATGCTATGCTATGCTATGAAACACGCGTGGTGTAAGAGATCAAGATGACATTTGCCCACACTGGGGCTGTGCGGCCGTGAGAGTCCCCACCACGAGTCATAGCCGTCATCGTAGTCCACTGCCCTCCTTAAACCCTAGCTGCCGCGCGTGCGATGCTAGCACCTGGCTCACGGTGTTCTTCCACCTTAGACGTGTTGATACAGTGGAGGCATTGTTGCTACTACTTCGGTGTTGATCGGTTTGAACAACTACCTCCTCTACGGCCGTGCACATGAGGGTGACGGAGGAGATGTTTGGCCACGTCGAGTAGGACTGCTTACAGTGCTTCAAAGCACACGTGGAGGCTTCACACACTCTTCTTCCGCAGCTAACATGCTCAAAGGGTAATAATCTATGATCTCTTACCCGTATATTTTGTGGGTTATCGCGTAGAAATTTTTTATTTTCAGCTAGCTTAGTCTTCACGTTCTCTTTCAGTGTGGGCTCACTTAGAAGGAGCGCGAAGTAACACGTGCAACTGTGATGCTGCCATCAAGGGATGGTTCCAACACAACGCGTGGCCATCACGCGATTTTACAAGTTTGGTGCGCCATTAGTGTGAGCTATGTGGAAGCACCCTAGGCCCTCTTTGAAGGATCGGCTAAGGTCATCACTGTGGTGATTTGAGCACACAACCTTAGAGCCGTCAGACTAGTTTCGACCGATAATCCTCCTAGGTCAAGACCGGACACTTCATAGTGTGTGTGTGGCCATAAATGTATTGCCAATCTCAGATAAGATGATGAGTGTTGGAAGGAAAATAATTTGGATATGGATAAGGACATGAATGGTTATGGTTGTTTACGGTCGTTGTCTATGTGGTTTGATTGTTAATGCTGATGATTAGGATAAAGTAGACTCCATGTTTTATTCAAGAATAATTGATAAATAAAAAAGTTAGATAGGATAATTTAAAATCTGTTTCAAATTGGCTTTACACAAGTAAAGAACCCCTTCTCTTTTCTTTGAAGTCAATATCACTAAATGCATTAGGGAGGGGTGTTAACTAGCCGGTGTTTGGATAACACTGACCTCGTATACTCATACTCTTCTAGATAGAGGTCATGATGTGGATCCTTCTAAATGTTACAATGAAGATGAACTGAACTAAGACAGCCACGACGAGGTTTAGGATTTGCTCCATCCATTTGGAGAGATGCATAGCCATTGAAGACACCTTTGATTATCCTTATGTCCCGCTATTTTCCACAAACTCCATTGAATCTTTTGTAATATGGTAATTGTCTGGTTAGTCGTATGGTTAAATGAGATTATTGACAAAGTTGGGAAGCTTAAACTGATTTGAAGAAGTCGATCACAGAGTTTGCCAGAGTCGTGCGAATGATTGTGCGCCCCCATATTTATAAGAAGGTAGTGAAGGGGTGTAACGAAGTGATGCATCTCCTTGGGAAATGGAATATATCGGGAGATGTCATGAGAGGAGAGAAAAGCCGATAAGAGCCATAGTAGTTGCAATCAGTTTGTGTGATTTTGTAGCATAATTCTTATACTCCAAAATTGAAGGGCATATGTTGACAACAGAAAATGGTTTGCTAGAAGATATAGAAGTTGATGAAACTTTATGTTGAAGAGTTGATAGGAGAACAATACTAGTTTATGAAGATTTGGGTTTTCTGATAATCGACATCGATATCGGTATCGGTAAATGGTGAACCAAATTCTGATCGCCTTCGGCTTTAATCGTGTGTACTACAATTTAATTTCCTTGAATTCTTAGTTTCCTTATTTGGTAAGTTTTCTTAGATAGATGTAAGCTAATTTTGTATCATCATACGACTTTATCAGTATAAAAGGACCCCTTTAGACCGTGTAAAGGGACGGACTCATACAATGCAATCGCTTTCCTTGTTTTACTTAGTTTTCTCATAGTTTTCTTGAATCCACTTGGTTCCACCGAAAAGATTCAACCTGTGAAAGGAGCTGTCTCGGTGTAAGTTGATCCTTCGTTCGTATTTCCGCAAACTATACTGTCTCAATGCAATGTGATCTATAGCTTGCATTTATTTCCACAAACATTACTGTCTCAATTCAGTTTGATCTAGCGTTTGTGTTTACCTATCAAGATTGATTATCTACCTTGTTTAGACTACCATCTTGTTTATTGATATAGGTATATTGGATAGTTTTTTTTGTTCGGTAGATTTAGATTCACGCGTGGTGTAAGAGATCAAGATGACATTTGCCCACACTGGGGCTGTGCGGCCGTGAGAGTCCCCACCACGAGTCATAGCCGTCATCGTAGTCCACTGCCCTCCTTAAACCCTAGCTGCCGCGCGTGCGATGCTAGCACCTGGCTCACGGTGTTCTTCCACCTTAGACGTGTTGATACAGTGGAGGCATTGTTGCTACTACTTCGGTGTTGATCGGTCTGAACTACCTCCTCTACGGCCATGCACATGAGGGTGACGGAGGAGATGTTTCGCCACGTCGAGTAGGACTGCTTACAGTGCTTCAGAGCACACGTGGAGGCTTCACACACTCTTCTTCCGCAGCTAACGTGCTCAAAGGGTAACAATCTATGATCTCTTACCTGTATATTTTCTGGGTTATCGGTTTCATAAATAGCCGACAAACTCACTTGTCAGCAATTTTTATTAAGCTTTGGCATTATATCGGTATATAAACTGATATCAGGCTAATCAGGCAATACGCTTAGGAATTTTACCATTTTCTTATCAATTTTCAGGTCAAATTGGCCGACATGCTTGGAGATTCATTTGGTGCCGTCCAAGAGACAGGTCCTCGGCCAACGTGTACATGTTCACACAAAACTGTCAACTTTTTTGTGTCAACAACTATCTTTGAAAAGCATCAACAAAGCAACAACTGGTGACAGTGGCTAGGCAACAACCATACCATGCAAGATAGAAACAAGGTAGAAGCAAACAGAGATTGACAACTACCACGCGCAATAGACACACAGAGGCAACATAGCAATAGTAGAAAGGGAGGGAGGGGAAGAGAGAGAGAGAGGAGAGAGAGAGAAGAGAGAGAGAGATCACCAGCAGTACATAGGCATAGCATGCAGTATAAGCGGAAAGAGAAATGTGTGGATGAGGTGTTCTTACAGTCGTATAACTTCGTATAATGTATGCTATACGAAGTTATTACGGGGGGGGGTGAAGAGATAACATATGGCGTGAGATTTGGGCCGTGAGATATGGGCCGTGGAATCCAATGCAATCGGACATCCGGTTCTAAGCTTTTAGTGGAGGAAAGAGAGATGTGTGGATGATGAAGAGATGAGGTGGGGTGAAGAGATAACATGGTGTGGGATTTGGGCTATGAGCCATGGCATCCGATGCAGTCGGACGTCCGGTTCTAAGCATTTAGAGAGAGATCACCACAGACGTAGCATACAGTAGTGGCGGAAACAAAAATGTGTGAATGAGGAAGACATAAGGTGGGGTTGAAGAGATAACATGATGTGAGATTTGGACCGTGAGTTGTGGGCCATGGCGTCCGATGCAATGGGTCTAAGCATTCTCGTGAAAATATGGTTCCATTTTGAAGGAAGAGGGGTTAACTAGCTCACAAGCAAAGTTGTGTGTCGGGGCTGATGAGATTGTGCCGTGTGGGCTAGATAAGAGAGAGTACAAGAGGAAAGAAAAAACAGTGGAAAAAAAGTGGAGTTCTCAGAAAAGTTACGAAGACATAAGTTCAAACCATGGAATCTGATGTGAACTAGCGTCGATGACCACCCGGACGAACTTTCAGTCTTGACAATTTATGCTTTTATATATAAAGTTTATCGACGGCATGGCTTCTAGGACGACATGGAGCGACGGGATCTCATATCTGATTATATCTGGCCTGCCTCGACTCCTGTAGGTACAGTACGTAATCATATTCCGTCCGCACCTTATGTAATTCGCCTTAATTTGTTAATTTCGCACGCATTGCCCTTGTGATGCTCTGGGCGCCAGAGGTCGAACCACATGCTACGGGAGCTTATTAGCTGCTGCTGCTGCGAAGACGTGCCCTTTCATTCATTCATGGGTTAATTATTATTAAGTAGTATCACCGGTACAATTAGCAACGAGAGAGGCACGGATGTTGAGCTGGCTGGCACGGTGGCGTCGATGTTACATCAAGCTAGTTGTCTCCACCCGTGCCTGGAGTCTTTGGGGCGGCCATGGCCGCATACCTGGGGCCAGTCGGCGGCGGCGGCGCCTTCCCAATCCTCGACCCAGCTATCCTATCGGTTGGTTGTTCCGGCTGGCCCTTCGTCGCCGTGTGGTGGCCGACGTCGTCGTTGCACGGCCGCTGGAGCGGCGACAGCATGAGCAGCCTCCTTGGAACTGCACAGTAGCACATGCAGCAAGACTGTACGTAAATTAACAAATTAACGAGCGCATGCAGTTGGGAGCCGGATTAATGTCGGAACAACGCACACACAACACGTACTGCAGTTGGCGGATGAGGCCGCGAAGCAGCAGCGCGCTACGAGAAGCGCCGCCAGCAGCATGGCCTTCCCGTGGTCTCCCATCGTCTCCGGCTCCGGCGCCGGCAACTCTGCAAGGTACGTGCGGTTGCGCCGCCGCAGGAAGCTGTATGGTAGTATGGTAGTATGATACTCTCAGCCGTGGGGGTTTTATATAGATCAAAGCGCCTCAGCAGTCAAGGAGCGAGCTGGCTGAAGGTGGCGCGCGATGATCAGAGAAGTCAATGGGAGGAATCTTACGCGGTGTTGCGGGTCAACGACGACTAAGGTATTGCGGGTCAACCACCAGTGGATAGCTAGCTTGCGGATCCGGGAACACACATGGCAATGCCTCGCGAGTCGCGACAAAGCAGGAAGAACAAACAAGGCAACTGTTCCCACTAAACATTAGTAGACACAGTGGATTTAGGGTGAAAACCTAAAATTAGCAATACAAAAAAATCAATCAGCTTTAGTTAGCCGATTAAATCCAACGTAGAAATGACATTCTAGCATTTACATGCAACCAAAAAAGTTGATATATGCAAGATGATAATCAAACTATCCAGTAAAATTAGATCTAAGCAGCCAATAGTTTTTCTAAAGGCAACTAATGTACTACTACTAAGTTGATCGATGCAACCAACTCTTTTTATATATAGGTAGTGTGGACTACATGGGCCTTGAGTATCTTCACGAAGGACCCATGAGGTAACAAATGGGGGCGGTCTGGATGGAGATGATGGCCACTCGGACTACATGTGACTTGGACACTAAGGATAGTACCTTGAGGATAGAATTTGGCTCCTTCTGATTAGAGGATTCATACTTGTAAATACCGATGCGTATACGTGCTGGACTCCGTAGAGATGAGACCATGTAACCTTATCCTCCTGCACTATATAAAGGGAGGGGAAAGGGCCGTAGAGATATATAAGCTCTTTTGATCATCAGATCATCCTCATAATCCCAGAACACAGGATTAGGGTATTACCTCCACCATGAGGGCCTCAACCTTCATAATCCCTGTCTTGTGTTACCATCGAGCTTAAGATCTAGCACACAATCCCAATCAAATCTATTGCCGATGATAACCCCTGGTTAACCACCCGTCGACAGTTAGCGCCAGGTAGGGGCATCAAGATCGTCGTCGAGCTTGATGGTATCGTCAAAGTTGCTGGGCGTCGTCTTCACACTAGGGCAAGCATTACACTTTGGATACGTGGACTTTGTAGCTGACAGCATCGACAACCTTTGTCTCTCCTTTCCTGGAGAGATCACATCTCAAGAAGGTACCTGCACTTTACCATCTGCTATACCGCTAGGACTGGAGAATTCTCCAGCTACTTTCGCCAGATCGATGAGCCGACAATTCCATCCCGCATCCTCCTTCGGAGCGGGCAGAGAAGGACTCGACGCCAACGCTTCCCTGAATTCGGACATGATCCAATCCAGGGGAGTCTTTGTGTCTCACATTGGATCTCCCTTCGGGTTCAGGAACTCTGCTGCAACCTTCGTGTCGACTTTCCCCAAACTTGGGACAGGAGGTAATCATACTGAGAATCAACTTCATATTCCCATCGAAGCAAGCCGATCGGACCCGACTGCGTTCGCACGGTGGCCAACCTCTCGGACCAAGTGAGCAGGTCAGTCTCTCCCACTCGGACTCCGAGTCAGATGAGAGCACGGAGATCTGCAACTACAACGAAGTCTTCGTCCTTGGCGTGGGCGATCATCACTGCAGTTCCCAACGCATCGGGGACGAAGAAACCGCCATGGAGGCGGTCGAGGCGGATCAGCGCCGCGCGGAAGATCAAGGTCACATGCGCCAGCTTCGAATCCACGGCCGCAACATCCAATGAATTTTTGGCGATAAAGCTGAGGGAGAATGACGTCTACAAGACTCCGCAGGCCAACATTGTTGCTTCGAAGACTCTTCTGGAGACCATGGCTCTGTAGCTTCCAGAAGACAGTCCGCTCATCCAAACCTTGGCTCAAGCAACGGCTATGGTGGAGATGGCAGCCATCCAACAGAATGAGGCGCATCCGGCTCCAACTGCACTCGTGACAGCAAACAACCGTTCCGCTCGCAACCGGAGCAAGGCGCGCGCGTTTGTGGCTGGCGGGTCGCATCGATCAGCGGGCTACGACCTCCTCCACGACATAAAAGCCAGGAGAAGGGAACGTGCAGATAGCGAGCGGGTGTCCCGCAGTCATCGCAGTCGGCACAGCGACAACCATGCCGAGAGCACCGCTAGTTGGCATGACCACCACGACTGACATCCTCATCAATATCAATGCTACGAATGTTGTGATAGATCTCTGTGACGCCAACCACCAAGTAATTCGGGCGTACACCCCGGATCTTCGCCGAGTATTCTGGCTGGATGGCTTCAACCTCAAAGGCATCGACAAGTTCGATGGCAAGATGGATCTAAAGAACTGGCTATAGGTTTATGCCCTGACAGTCAGCGCGGCAGGAGGTGGTCAGAACGTAGTGGCGAATTATTTTCCAGTCGCTCTGACCCTAATCGCCCAAACATGGCTAACGGGGCTCCCGAAGAACTCCATTGAGTCTTGGGATGACCTCCAAGAGCAATTCATCACAAACTTTCAGGGGGCCTACGAAAGACCCGCCAAGAGGTGGGATATTGGTCAACTACATCACCAAAAGAATAACGAGACCTAGGACATTGCGGAACAAACTGTCATCGACGCCTTTTTGCCGAATGCAAATTCGAATAGCTGATTAGGCAAATGACCCGGGACCCCCTGAGCACACTCAAGGCAATGTTCACTATGGTGGATCAGGAAGCCAATGCTGAAGAGGCCATCCTCAACAATCGGGGCGACCACGACGGAGGCTGCAAGAAGAAGCCAAATGATGAACCAGGTAAGTCGAAAGATAAGAAGCGCAAGGGGAACGAGATGGTCGCGAACGTGGAACGCAACCGGCCTAAGCCCCCAACGACAATGACTACAATAAAGTCATGGAGGCAGTATGTCACTTTCACCCTCGCGGTAAGCACACTGCAAAAGATTGCCTGATCCTGCAAAAAATCGCAGATAATTCCAAGCAGTCGGCGGCCAAGGGTAGCCACGGCAAGAAGCCGGATGGGGACTATCAAGATGCAAAACGCGAGATCAGCTATATATTCGGGGGATCAGATGCGTATGAGTCCAAGCGGAAGAAAAAGCTAACCACTCGGGAGATCAACACAATCTTGCCTGCAGCCTCCAAGTACCTACGCTGGTCGGAAGTTCCAATTACCTTTGATCGGACGGATCACCCGGATCGGATACTCTTCCCTGGAAGGTACCCTCTGGTCCTGTATCCGGTCGTGCGAGGGAACAAGCTTAAAAGGGCCCTGATCGATGGTGGGAGCGGGATAAATGTCCTTTTGTCAAAACCCTGGACTAGATAAAGATTCCTCGTTCCGAGCTTCGGCAAGGATCATCCACTTTCCACGGCGTAATACCTGGGATGTCCGCAGTACCACTCGGACAAATCTCGTTGCCTGTTACGTTCGGGGCCAAGGAAACTATCAGACAAAAAGTCTGAGTTTTGAGGTGGCCGATTTCGAGACAACATACCATGCTATCATTGGAAGCCAGGCATCGCCAAATTTATGTCGGTTCCTAACTATACATACCTCGTCATGAAGATGCTGGGCCCTAAAGGCGTAGTCGCCATCCCCGATGACGTAAAGCAATCCCTGGTTTTCGACAACGAAAGCTGCGAGATGGCGCAGGCCCTGGACACCTCAGCGGAGATGGAGAAGATTTGGCAAGCAGTCGCCTCGCTCCAGGAGGAGGGGGACATACCGGCCAAGAGCAAGCCAAGACCTCTATCCAGTCAGCCGTGGAGACCAAGAAGATAATGTTGGACCCGTCTGACGCGACCAAAACGGCCATGATCGGTACAGAGCTCGACGAAAAATAGGAAGACATGCTCGTCACTTTTCTTTGGGAAAACCAGGACGTGTTCGCCTGGAAACCTTCGGATATGCCCGGTGTCCCGAGGGAGGTGATCGAGTACTCTTTGCACGTTGATGACAAGGCCAAGCCAATCAAACAACGATTGCGAAGATTCCCACTGGACCGGAAGGAAGCCATCAGGGAAGAGATTACCAAATTGTTGGCAGAGTGGTTCATCAAGGAGTTATATCATCCCGAGTGGTTAGCGAATTTGGTCCTCCAAAAGAAGAATAAAACATGGCACATGTGCATCGATTACACTGACCTCAACAAGGCTTGTCCCAAGGATCCTTTTGGGCTCCCCCGTATTGATCAAGTGGTGGATTCCACCGCTAGGTGCGAGCTCTTATGTTTCTTGGATGCTTACTCAGGTTATCATCAGATTAGCCTGAGGGAGAAAGCCTGCATCAAGACATCGTTCATCACGCCTTTTGGTGCATTTTGTTATATCATAATGCCGTGCGGGCTGAAAAACACTGGCGCCACTTAACAGCACACCATACAGCGGTGTTTTCACACTTAGCTCGACCGCAATGTCGACAATGTCGTTGTGAAGACTCGCACCATACCCGATCTCATCGCGGACTTGGCCAAGTCGTTCTAGAGCCTAAGGGCATATCGGATAAAGCTAAATCCCGAGAAGTGCGTTTTCGGGTTCCATCTAAAAAATTGCTTGGATTCATTATGTCTCATCGGGGCATTGAGGCTAGTCCGGAGAAGATTAGTGCAATCATAAAGATGAAGCCCCCACGAGTCAAAAGGATGTGCAAAAACTCACTGCATGCATTGTGGCACTCGGCTGATTCGTTTCTTAACTCGGGGAACACGACATGCCTTGCTTCAGGCTTCTGTGCCGGCAAGGCGGTTCCTAGTGCACTGCGGAAGCACAAGAACTCTTCAAGATCTCAAAAGGTTCCTAACTACATCGCTGGTGCTAGTCCTGCCCATGTCCTAAGAGCCTGTCCTACTTTACATCGGTGCCATGACTCATGTAGTCAGCAGCGTATTATTGTAGAGGGGGACGAGGAAGGCTCTGCTTAGAAGACCCAACGCCCATCTACTTCGTCAGCGAAGTATTGGGTGATTGCAAGATAAGGTATCCTTATGTTCAGAAGCTTTTTTACGCTGTGCTCATCACGTCACGAAAACTCAAGAATTATTTTTAAGATCATGAGATTTTGGTGATCACATCCTTTCCTCTTGGGGATATACTCCACAATCAGGAAGCCGCCGGGAGAATCTCAAAGTGGGCCGTCGAGCTTGGAGCCTTTGAGCTAAAGTTCAAGCCTCGGCTGGCCATTAAATCTCAAGCGCTTGCTGATTTCGTTTGTGGAGTGGATGGAGTCGCAAACCCCAGCAGCTAAGGAGAATCTCGAGTATTGGACAATATACTTTGACTGTTCACTCATGCTCAGCGGCCCGGGTTGGCTGGGATTTAGCGCATATCTCCAACTAGCAAGAAGCTAAGGTACATCCTTCAGATCTTGTTTCCAGTCAGTAATAACGCCGCTGAGTATGAGGCACTCATCCATGGGCTTCGCATCGCCATATCACTCGGCATCCGGCGGTTAATGATTCGCGGAGATTATCAACTCGTGGTCAACCAAGTGCATAAGGAGTGGTCTTGTATTGGCGACAATATGACCGTGCACTGCCAAGAAGTCAGGAAATTGGAAGACAAATTCGATGGTCTGGAGCTAACACATGTGCCCCATCGAGACAATGAAGTAGCTGATGAGCTGGCGCAGATGGGATCCAGTCGGGCACAAGTTCCTACTGGGGTTTTCATCGAAGAATTGGTCAAGCCATCTATTAAACAACTAGTCTCGCAAGACGAACAGAAAGAGTCATGCAGAAAAGGAGGTCCTATCAATCCACCCCGGGTGGACGCAACCTTATCTGGACTACGTTCTCAGGGACGAGTTACTAGATAATCTAAGCTTAGCCGAGTGCATAACTCGTCGAAGCAAAAATTACAAGGTAGTCGGGGACGAGCTTTCTCACAAAAGCAATTTCGGGGTACTAAGACGTTGCATTTCCGAGCAAGAAGGTAAGGATCTACTAAACGACATCCACTAGGGGGAGTGCAGGCATCATGCGGCGGCAAGTTCCCTCGTGGGTAAAGCATATCGGTAAGGATTTTTCTGGCCAACTGGTGTGATGGATGCGGAAGATATGGTATGCAGATGTGATGGCTGTCAATTCTTTGCGCAGCAGATTCATATGCCGTCTTAGGATCTGCAAACTGTACCAATCGCTTGGCCCTTTGCCATATGAAAATCTCGACATGGTGGGTCTCCTCAAGCAGGCACAAGGCAGATTCACTCATCTCTTCGTCGCCATTGATAAGTTCACGAAGTGGGTTGAAGACAAGACAGTTGTGGACTTTACGGCAGCCAAGGCACGCGAGTTCTTTCGAGACATCGTTGTTCGCTTTGTTGTGCCCAATCGGATCATCACCGACAATGGAGTTCAATTCAAGAGCAGCGAGTTTCAAGATTGGGGCGAGGAGTTGGAAATCAAGATTTCTTATGCTTCAGTTTGTTATGCTTCGGTGGCTCACCCCAGAAGCAATGGGCAGGTCGAGTGTGCCAACTGAATTATTCTTCATGGACTCAAAGCAAGGATCTACGATCGCCTCAATCCGTATGCTACACGCTGGGTTAAGGAGTTGCCTTCGGTTCTTTGGGGGCTTAAAACAACCATAAATCGAGCAACCGGGCAAGTATCAGCAGGGCTCAAAACAACCAGAAATCAACGCTAGTGTATGGCTCAGAAGCAGTTCTCCCGACTAAATTGAAATTCCAGTCTCCATGAGTTCAAAATTTTAAAGACAACCAGTTGGAGGAAGGGGGATTAGAAGACTTTGATCGGCTTGAAGAGGCCAAGGAAGCAGCAACGATCCAGTCGGCCAAGTATCAGCAGGGCCTGCGTCGCTATCATCAACGCAATGTATGGTGTAGTGTGTTCTCCATGAGAGATATGGTCCTTCGAAGGAACCAGAAGCATGAGCATAAACTCTCCCTACTCTAGGAAGGCCCTTATGTGATCGATGAGGTGATTTGTCTGGGGCCTTATCGAATCAAGCGTGAAGATGGATCGGTTGTGACTAACACCTGGAACATCAAACAACTACGTCGTTTTTATTCCTGAATCTTGTATTCGAAGTTTCATGTAAAATAAAGGCTTGTTTGACTTGCTACTTAACCGTATACGACTAAGTAATAAGTCGGGGGCTACACTAAATAGTGTGTGACTTCGCCGCACCCTATCTTATTAATAAAGGTTTTTCTCTTTACATACGATTGTCAAATTTGAGTATCATGAAATTCTGAGTAATGGCGCCATGATTTGCAATTGACAATGTTTAGTCACTCAGCATGTGTCTGGGGAGAGAGCCAAGCGCCAATTCCTAGCACTCGGGGGCTGGACCAGTCGGCAAAAGGTGTTACACGAAAAGAATGATAAAGCAAGAACTTGGATAAACGACATTAGTAGCATAGAGGATCAACAATTGCATACATTATAGAAATATTTTGACAAAGAGGTAATATCTACCAATCTAAATTCTCCACTAAAGCGGCAGAAGTATCCTTGGCTTCTTCCATGCGGGCGGAGGCTTCTTCAGAGCAGGTGAAGCCATCCCTTACGGCATCAAGGTGAACGTCGGGATAGTGCAACTTCACGATTGCCAATGCTTGCCTTGTGCAGCTTGTCGCCACTTCCTTCGTGAAGGTCTTCAGCTATGCAGGAGCATTCTGTTGCCACTCCTTCACAACATTTGCGTCGGCAGGCAACTCTTCCTCATGGTGGAGAAATTGGAGTACCGGAGCGGCCGCCTTTAGAGTCTTGTTGCGTAGTTCGATGGCAGACTTCACCTTCACGTCAAAGACCTTGTATTGCGCCTTGGTTTTTATTTGATAAGCTGCAAGTCAGTCAGCCAGGATAACACAACGAGGATGTTAGTAGAACCAGGCAAAACAAAGCTTGAATTTGAGGATTTACCCTCAGCTCTTGAGCCGACTTCTCAGCTTGAGTGTTGGCCTGGAAAACTTCTCCTTCCAGAGCCTTTTGTTTCGCTTCTAACACCTTCTGGTTTTCCTTCAAAGCTTTGCACTTTACACGAAGAGAAGCCAAAGCTTTGTCGCGGCCTGAAGGAAAGTTGATTATGGGAATTTTCAAGATTAGCAATGAACTTGGCACCACTCGGATGGGTTCTTACTTCTGATGGTGTTAGCTTCTTCCACGTGGCGAAACGCGGTTCGGTGACTTCCCTACGGCGCAATCCCAAGATACACCTCATAGCTGTATATAAAGACAGCGATTTGAAAAATAGAGTTGGTGTTGAGATGAGTCAGTTCGATCCCATAGAAATACAAAAGTCCCCTGAGAAAGGAGGAGCAAAGGAGGCCAAGGCCACGGAGGAAGAAGGACTCGAAGACCACCACCTCATCAGAGAAAGGGGTGGGAGGGGACTCATTGGCGGCCGCGCACCATGAAATCAGCTCCTCCGAGGGGAGCACGCCGATAGACACAAGCCTCTGTAGCCACCGATCCATGGTGATAGACTTCATCTACTACTTGGAGTTCTTGGTTGCCCTCGCAGCAGCAGGAGATAGTGGAGCCATTGCTGGATCGAGATCGGTGGTGGCGGAGCGTGCGAAAGAAGGGAACCCTAGCGGCGGAGTTCGCTAGAGCGGGTGAAATTGCTAGCGCGAGAAATGGGCGGGGTAGAGTGTTTCGTTCCCTTGTTCCCAAATTTAAGGGGCCGCACACTTGTTTTAGACTAGGCCTTGTTCGGTACCGGAATGCGGCTACTCTGGCGGACGTGGAATTGAATCACTCAGATTTGCTTACTGCTGTTTGCGAAGAAGAACGACGAAGTGTGAGTGATGAATTGAAATCTGGATCGGCTTATTCGTTTGGATGAAGGCAAAACCAATCGGAATTCAATAGCAGTACGAAGTTGAAAACTGTTTGGATGCCCAAAAGATTTTCATTGATTAGACGGCTCTTAGGCCAGATTGCAGAAGGCTTTGTAGCACAGCACAGTGAGCTATGGCTCATTGCTGGCTTACAAAGGTACACAAAAAAGAGAGGAAAAGCTGCCCAAGAACCATCCGTTTGCAAGGATGGCGGCGACTAGTGCGTCCTTTCGCTGGATGCGCACTGGGTATAGCTATGGAAATCCACGAACCAGGACTCTAATGGACTCCTGGGCATGGATTTCCATAGCTGCCTCACGCCATTGCCTCTAGAGATATTCCATGAGGACGTGGGCGGTGGCGTCAGCGGCGCCTTGCTCGGCAGTGCCAATAGCCCATTGATCGAGTTCCTCGCCTTGACCTTCCATGGTTGAAGAAGAGAGGGGGCTAAGTATTTCGCGAAAGAAAGGAAATTGCTTGAAGACTAGATGCGGCTTTATGCGTTGTACCTAGGTTTTTATATACACGAAGAATACGAAGAGGTGCGACTCGTGACCGTTCTGAACACAGTAAAACCATCATGATGATGGGACGGGAGTGGGTGCGGATGCATTTCCCGGTGGCGGAGTACGATAGTTCGGCTGGCAGGAAAGGCACGAAGACTCTTTGCATTTTCCCTAAATGGGCTTGGGCTCAATTTAATTAAGCAATGGGCAACCCCCTTAACAGGCTTTCTCGATAATATGTCACCAACAGTGGCTGTACATTGTTGACATCGAGCCTAATTCGGCCTCGGTACACCCTTGAGGGCATATGACCGAAAGCGCCACCCATTAAAAATGTTTTATGGCATACCCAATGTTGGGTCACTAGCCAACTTTGCATGTTCAAGGTTGGGTGTTGTTGAAATTTGGATATTGTTTCGGAGGTATGCCTTTCACAGGTCGCTAGTTGTATACCGCAGCCCAGATACAAATATCTCTCGGTCAAACCTTATCCAGTCAGTACGCCCTTTAGTGGGTCGCCTGCTGATCCCTTCTTCTGTTGGGACAGGTATTACCCGGCTGAAAACGTGCCCCATGTTGGGCCAAGTGCTAGTTCCTGCAAGTTAGGGTCAGACGTTTGAAGCCGTATATATTCTAAATGCACAAAATATAGTACGCCGCAAGACGGAAACTGTGATTGCGTGGCTTAATGCGCACCTCATGATGGGCCGATCGCTATTTTCACAAAGTAAAAGTGGGTGCCAAGCAGCCAAGTTGATGAAATACATCGTTAAAAGAAATTAACGAGCGCATGCAGTTGGAGGCCGGACTAATGTCGGAACAACGCACACACGTACTGCAGTTGGCGGATGAGGCCGCGAAGCAGCAGCTCGCTACGAGAAGCGCCGCCAGCAGCATGGCCTTCCCGTGGTCTCCCATCGTCTCCGGCTCCGGCGCCGGCAACTCTGCAAGGTACGTGCGGTTGCGCCGCCGCAGGAAGCTGTATGGTAGTATGGTAGTATGATACTCTCAGCCGTGGGGGTTTTATATAGATCAAAGCGCCTCAGCAGTCAAGGAGCGAGCTGGCTGAAGGTGGCGCGCGATGATCAGAGAAGTCAATGGGAGGAATCTTACGCGGTGTTGCGGGTCAACGACGACTAAGGTATTGCGGGTCAACCACCAGTGGATAGCTAGCTTGCGGATCCGGGAACACACATGGCAATGCCTCGCGAGTCGCGACAAAGCAGGAAGAACAAACAAGGCAACTGTTCCCACTAAACATTAGTAGGTACAGTGGATTTAGGGTAATGAAATAAAATTAGCAAGACAAAAAAATCAATCAGCTTTAGTTAGCCGATTAAATCCAACGTAGAAATGACATCCTAGCATTTACATGCAACCAAAAAAGTTGATATATGCAAGATGATAATCAAACTATCCAGTAAAATTAGATCTAAGCAGCCAATAGTTTTTCTAAAGGCAACTAATGTACTACTACTAAGTTGATCGATGCAACCAACTCTTTTTATATATAGGTAGTGTGGACTACATGGGCCTTGAGTATCTTCACGAAGGACCCATGAGGTAACAAATGGGGGCGGTCTGGATGGAGATGATGGCCACTCGGACTACATGTGACTTGGACACTAAGGATAGTACCTTGAGGATAGAATTTGGCTCCTTCTGATTAGAGGATTCATACTTGTAAATACCGATGCGTATACGTGCTGGACTCCGTAGAGATGAGACCATGTAACCTTATCCTCCTGCACTATATAAAGGGAGGGGAAAGGGCCGTAGAGATATATAAGCTCTTTTGATCATCAGATCATCCTCATAATCCCAGAACACAGGATTAGGGTATTACCTCCACCATGAGGGCCTCAACCTTCATAATCCCTGTCTTGTGTTACCATCGAGCTTAAGATCTAGCACACAATCCCAATCAAATCTATTGCCGATGATAACCCCTGGTTAACCACCCGTCGACAGTTAGCGCCAGGTAGGGGCATCAAGATCGTCGTCGAGCTTGATGGTATCGTCAAAGTTGCTGGGCGTCGTCTTCACACTAGGGCAAGCATTACACTTTGGATACGTGGACTTTGTAGCTGACAGCATCGACAACCTTTGTCTCTCCTTTCCTGGAGAGATCACATCTCAAGAAGGTACCTGCACTTTACCATCTGCTATACCGCTAGGACTGGAGAATTCTCCAGCTACTTTCGCCAGATCGATGAGCCGACAATTCCATCCCGCATCCTCCTTCGGAGCGGGCAGAGAAGGACTCGACGCCAACGCTTCCCTGAATTCGGACATGATCCAATCCAGGGGAGTCTCTGCGCCTCAGATTGGATCTCCCTTCGGGTTCAGGAACTCTACTGCAACCTTCGCGTAGACTTTCCCCGAACTTGGGACAGGAGGTGATCATACTGAGAATCAACTTCATATTCCCATCGAAGCAAGCCGATCGGACCCAACTACGTTCGTGGGTGTCATCAACGGTGGCCAACCTCTCGGACCAAGTGGGCAGGTTAGTCTCTCCCACTCGGATTCTGAGTCAGATGAGAGCACGGAGATCTGCAACTACAACGAAGTCTTCGTCCTTGGCGTGGGCGATCATCACTGCACTTCCCAGTGCGCCGGGGACGAAGCAACCTCCACGGAGGCGGCCGAGGCGGATCAGTGCCGCGTGGAAGATCAAGATCACATGCGTCAGCTTCGAATCCACGGCCGCAACGTCCAAAATGAATTGCGGACGATAAAGCTGAGGGAGAATGACGTCTACACGACTCCGCAGGCCAACATCGTTGCTTCGAAGACTCTTCTGGAGACCATGGCTCCGCAGCTTCCAGAAGACAGTCCGCTCATCCAAACCTTGGCTCAAGCAACGGCTATGGTGGAGATGGCAGCCATCCAACAGAATGAGGCGCATCCGGCTCCAACTGCACTCGTGACAGCAAACAACCGTTCCGCTCGCAACCGGAGCAAGGGGCGCGCGTCTGTGGCTAGCGGGTCGCATCGATCAGCGGGCCACGACCTCCTCCACGACATAGAAGCCAAGAGGAGGGAATGTGCTGATAGCGAGCGGGCGTCCCACAGTCATCGTAGTCGGCACAGCGACAACCACGCCGAGAGCACCGCTAGTTGGCACGACCACCACGACTGACATCCTCATCAAGATCAACGCTACGAACGCTGTGATAGCTCTCTGCGGCGCCAACAGCCAAGTAATTCGGGAGTACACCCCGGATATTCGCCGAGTGGTTTGGCCCGACGGCTTCAACCTCAAAGGCATCGACAAGTTCGATGGCGAGATGGATCCAAAGAACTGGCTATAGGTTTATGCCCTGGCAGTCAGCGCGGTAGGAGGTGGTTAGAACGTAATGGCGAATTATTTTCCAGTTGCTTTGACCCCAACCGCCCAAACATGGCTAACGGGGCTCCCAAAGAACTCTGTTGAGTCTTGGGATGACCTCCAAGAGCAATTCATTGCAAACTTTCAGGGGTCCTACGAAAGACCCGCCAAGAGGTGGGAGATTGGTCAGCTGCATCGCCGAAAGGGCGAGACTCACCGCGAGTTTATTAAACCTTTTACCCAAAAGAATAACAAGACCTGGGACATTTCAGAACAAACTGTGATCGACGCCTTTTTGCCGGATGCAAATCCGAATAGCTGATTAGGCAGATGACCCAGGACCCCCTAAGCACACTCAAGGCAATGTTCACTATGGTGGATCAGGAAGCCAATGCTGAAGAGGCCATCCTCAACAATCGGGGCGACCACGACGGAGGCTGCAAGAAGAAGCCAAATGATGAACCAGGTAAGTCGAAAGATAAGAAGCGCAAGGGGGACGAGATGGTCACGAAAGTGGAACGCAACCGGCCTAAGCCCCCAATGACAACGGCTACAATAAAGTCATGGGGGCAGTATGTTGCTTTCACCCTCACGGTAAGCACACTACAAAAGATTGCCTCATCCTGCAAAAATTCGCAGATAATTCCAAGCAGTCGGCGACCAAGGGTGGCCACGAAAAGAAGCACGATAGGGACTACCAAGATGCAGAACGTGAGATCAGCTATATCTTCGGGGGATCAGATGAGTATGAGTCCAAGCGAAAGAAAAAGCTAACCACTCGGGAGATCAACGCAATCTTGCATGCAGCCCCCAAGTACCTA
This sequence comes from Raddia distichophylla, assembly GCA_005191435.1. NCBI lineage: Eukaryota > Viridiplantae > Streptophyta > Magnoliopsida > Poales > Poaceae > Raddia > Raddia distichophylla. The sequence goes on along the minus strand of SPJY01027863.1, from coordinate 1,769,728 downwards.
CGCTGGTCAGAAGTTCCAATTACCTTTGATCGAATAGATCACCCGGATCGGATACTCTTCCCTGGAAGGTACCCTCTAGTCCTGTATCCGGTTGTGAGAGGGAACAAGCTTAAAAGGGTCCTGATTGATGGTGGGAGCGGGATAAATGTCCTTTTGTCAAAACCCAGGACTAGATAAAGATTCCTCGTTCCGAGCTTCGGCAAGGATCAACCACTTTCCACGGGGTAATACCGGGGACGTCCGCAGTACCACTCGAACAGATCTCGTTGCCCGTTACGTTCGGGGCCAAGGAAAACTATCGGACAAAAAGTCTGAGTTTTGAGGTGGCCGATTTCGAGACAGCATACCATGCTAATATGCTATCATGGGAAGCCGGGCATCGCCAAATTTATGTCAGTTCCTAACTATACGTACCTCGTCATGAAGATGCTGGGCCCTAAAGGCGTAATTGCCATCCCCGGCGACGTAAAGAAATCCCTGGTTTTCGACAATGAAAGCTGCGAGATGGCGCAGGCCCTAGACACCTCGGCGGAGATGGAGAAGATTCGGCAAGCAGTCGCCTCGCTCCAGGAGGAGGTGGACATACCGGCCAAGAGCAAGCCAAGACCTCTATCTAGTCAGCCGAGGAGACCAAGAAGATAACGTTGGACTCGTCTGACGTGACCAAAACGGCTGTGATCGGGATAGAGCTCGACGGAAAATAGGAAGACACGCTCGTCACATTTCTCCGGGAAAACCAGGACGTGTTCGCCTAGAAACCTTCGGATATGCCCGGTGTCCCGAGGGAGGTGATCGAGTACTCTTTGCACGTTGATGACAAAGCCAAGCCGATCAAACAACGATTGCGAAGATTCGCACCGGACCGGATGGAAGCCATCAGGGAAGAGATTACCAAATTGTTGGTAGAATGGTTCATCAAGGAGGTATATCATCCCGAGTGGTTAGCGAATTTAGTCCTCGTGCAAAAGAAGAATAAAACATGGCACATGTGCGTCGATTACACCGACCTCAACAAGGCCTGTCCCAAGGATCCTTTTGGGCTCCCCCGTATCGATCAAGTGGTGGATTCCATCGCTAGGCGCGAGCTCTTATGTTTCTTGGATGCTTACTCAGGCTATCATCAGATTAGCCTGAGGGAGGAAGACTGCATCTAGACGTCGTTCATCACGCCTTTTGGTGCATTATGTTATATCATAATGCTGTGCGGGCTGAAAAACATTGGCGCCACTTATCAGTGCACCATACAGTGGTGTTTTCATACTCAGCTCGACCGCAACGTGCAGGCTTATGTCGACAACATCGTTGTGAAGACTCGCGCCAAACCCGATCTCATCGCGGACTTGGCCGAGTCGTTCTAGAGGCTAAGGGCATACCGAATAAAGCTGAATCCCGATAAGTGCATTTTCGGGGTTCCATCTGAAAAATTGCTTGGACTCATTGTGTCTCATCGGGGCATTGTGGCTAATCCGGAGAAGATCAGTGCAATCATAAAGATGAAGCCCCCACGAGTCAAAAGGATATGCAAAAACTCACTGCATGCATTGTGGCACTCGTGATGAGGACATCACCTATATGGACAAGATCGACACTCCTTCTGCTACATCCATGTCTACTATGATGGATCCTTCAGCATGGCTTCATCGACCACCACCTTGGCCCGGTCGGATGCGCAACACACAAGCTCGACGTGTTAATATTGCATCGTCACCGCCAGCAGTTCGGCCTCCACCTTGGCCGCCTCCCCAAGCTCAAGATGAATTTAAGAAAGGTGCATCTCCACCCACAACATTCGCTAAGGCCGAACAAGTCACATCGCTCCAAGGCTCAAGAGGAAGGCCAATTCATCCGCGACTTCGGTTCGCTCGTCTACGAGCAGCCCAACTTCAAACGGATGCCCAGGCCACATATGGACTCCGTTTTCGACGTTCTTGGTATGCACGGACAAGCTCTCGACGAGATCTTTCCAACGGATCTAGTCCCAGCTCCAAATTCCTTACGGATCAACGGGAATCGTCAAAACAAGATTGCGACCAGAATCTGCCAAGCGCTGTGACGCTCCACTTTGGGCCCATGGCCCATGTACCTCCTAGGGCTGCGCCCCAAACCCTAGCCGTCACTATATATTTCATAGCCGTCGCTGTTTAGACTCAGGTTTGGTTGTGTGTTGGTAGACCCCGTGTGCGTCCCCCCTCGAATTTGCGTGTGTCGTCTAGACCACCCGAGTCGAGTTATCGAACCTCAAATTTATCCAAGTGCTTCATCCATATTTGCAATTTTAGATTGCGTTTATCTTGTTTCTTGCTTGTTCTTCGATCGCTTGCAGGAAACGACCTTCGTGGTCAGGTCAATCGCGTTCTTGGCGTGGTTGATAACGAGCAGGTTTGGTGGTTTAGCGATTGCCGGGTTGTCATCCTTGCGAGGTTGGTAGCCGGATCGTCAAGGTCGCCTCTCCGACCAGATCGAAATTATCCCCTCGAGTCTCACCAGAAGATCGGGCCTCCCCCGTGTCCCCATCATTTGGTATCAGAGCCACGGTTGCCTGGTGAGAACACTCCTTATCTTATTTTAGATCGGTTCTTATTTGTCCTAGAGTCCAGAAAATTGCCCCACAAAAAAGATTTGAGTTCGTCATCACGTCCGCCGTCCAAGCCACTTTGTGCCTTCGCAATTTTCGTTTTCAGTTTCGCTTTATTGAATTTGTGTCCATGGTCGTAGTCTTGTTGCTGGTTTAGATTTAGTTCTTGTCCTAGCGTGAAGTTCATCCGTTTTGTTGACATCAAACCCGAATTGGTTCGCAATTATTTCAGATCTGTTATTCCGTATGCAATATCTCCATCATATCAACTCCGATTCAGACAATTTTATAGCCTAAATTGTAGCCCCGAAAATTCTCTACAACTTTGTCCATTGTGAGAAGATCCAAAAACTCCATCTTCAGATCCAAAATTGCATCGGAAGTGATTCTGTATGTGTCTCGGATTTGTCTGAGCAGTCTGTATTGCGGGACCCAAATCTCCTAGATCCTTTATCCAAATTAGGACTTCCATATATGCAAATTGAACGGCAGAAAATGATCTACAACTTTGTAGTTGTGAGTTTTTACTTCGGAGGTCGCTAAAAATCCGAAAACTGTGCTAGAAGATCTGCTGTCTTTAGAGGCTGAAAATACAGTGCTGCAAATTTATTTGTCGGGGAAAAAAAAAGAAAGAAAAGAAAAAGGCAAGTGCATACAAAAGAGCCGCAAAAAAAAGAAAAAAAAATCAGAAGTGTTTGCATATTGTATCCCCTGTACTTGGTGTATTCCTCGCTTGTTTGAACTAGTTCTAGAAACGAGTTTAGGCCAGCAACTTTGACAAGTACTTTGGATATTTATTCAGTTTTGCTATTCTGATTTCGATAATTGTTTATCCTTTGCTACATATATAAGCCTGTCCAAGCTCTACATACTACTAATCAAACAGGGACGGACCTTGCTATCGCTTTATCACCACCTGTGCTTGGATTATCACGAACCAGCCACCGATTGTACCGCCTGCTTGTGTGGTAAGAACTTGTAAGAGCAAGGTAAATGTTTGAGCGGGTGTGGCTTGAGTGACTCCACTACCTAGTAGTTTATTGGAATATACCCGTGTATTTTCTTGTTTGCTACTAACAATGACAGGTTACACCTCTCATCATCATGAGAAGAAGTACAACGTATTTGTTCCATTACCACCTAGAGATACATTTGATGACTATGATGCGGAAGATGCTTATCTCGACTTGAAATATTTGAGACAAGGTAAAATGAAGGTAAAAGAGTACTATAAGAAATTTAAAACCTTGTTACGGCTAAGTGAATTAAATGAATGTGAGGAGGCAATTGAAAATAGATTTTTAAAAGGACTTAATGAGGAAATTCGAGATATACTCATTCATGAAACATACAGTTCTCTCTCAGAATTATTCAAATGTGCTTGTAGAGCAGAACATATCTTTATTGAATCGTTGAATGAATATATTGCCTCATTAGATGGACCCATTATTGCTCCTATTGTCGTACCTAACATTATGCAGGAAGATAAGCATTACCAAGAGGAAGATAAAGAGGAGCACATGAATGATGAAGAGATCATTGTCATGAGTAGGGAGCAAACCATTGAATTTACGCCTATATCAACTGAGACACTGCAAGGTAATGAACAAGGTGACGCTCTTGCTCAATGCAATGATAGTATTTGTGATGATATTAAATTGTCCACTACTCATGCTATTCAAGAGCAACCATTAGTGGAACCCACTGATTTTCCTTTGTCACAAGATAATTTGCTTGGTATTACTTGTGATAAAGAAGAGTTGTGCGATAGTGCTTCACTTATATCAATGTCACAACTAGATTATGAACATGTTGTTCATGATTTGGAATCGAACACCCATGTTGAAAATGAAAATAAACATGTCATTCACATTGTTAGTCAAAAGGATGAGCTGAAATTGATATCTTCCTTAAATACTTTGGGTTACATTAACTTTGACGGTTTATGCAACCTAAATAGTTTAAAAGAAATGCTTTTTGAACATGCTAACATTCCATGGTTATCACGAAATACTTTTCATGTTATTGGCAAACATAATGATAAAGGAGATAATGTGGTGCATCGAGTTTATATTTGTACCAATCTGATACCTTCATTTGTTATGCAACCATGTGTTCGATTAGATGACTGCAATATTACCAATCATGTCATGCAAACTTATGACAGTTCAATTCTCAATGTGCAAGATAGTTTTCAAGAAAAGGGGCATATGGATGATAATGATTACTGGAATAATGATTTGATCACAAAATATGTGCATATTGCATTGCTCCCTGTTGGTACTAACATTTTGCAGAAGATTATGATGGAGTCGAGGACGACTCCAATTAAAGAAGGGGAGAATGATGAGGACATCACCTATATGGACAAGATCAACACTCCTTCTGCTACATCCATGTCTACTATGATGGATCCTTCAGCATGGCTTCATCGACCACCACCTTGGCCCGGTCGGATGCGCAACACACAAGCTCGACGTGTTAATATTGCATCGTCACCGCCAGCAGTTCGGCCTCCACCTTGGCCGCCTCCCCAAGCTCAAGATGAATTTAAGAAAGGTGCATCTCCACCCACAACATTCGCTAAGGCCGAACAAGTCACATCGCTCCAAGGCTCAAGAGGAAGGCCAATTCATCCGCGACTTCGGTTCGCTCGTCTACGGGCAGCCCAACTTCAAATGGATGCCCAGGCCACATATGGACTCCGTTTTCGACGTTCTTGGTATGCACGGACAAGCTCTCGACGAGATCTTTCCAACGGATCTAGTCCCAGCTCCAAATTCCTTACGGATCAACGGGAATCGTCAAAACAAGATTGCGACCAGAATCTGCCAAGCGCTGTGACGCTCCACTTTGGGCCCATGGCCCATGTACCTCCTAGGGCTGCGCCCCAAACCCTAGCCGTCACTATATATTTCATAGCCGTCGCTGTTTAGACTCAGGTTTGGTTGTGTGTTGGTAGACCCCGTGTGCGTCCCCCCTCGAATTTGCGTGTGTCGTCTAGACCACCCGAGTCGAGTTATCGAACCTCAAATTTATCCAAGTGCTTCATCCATATTTGCAATTTTAGATTGTGTTTATCTTGTTTCTTGCTTGTTCTTCGATCGCTTGCAGGAAACGACCTTCGTGGTCAGGTCAATCGCGTTCTTGGCGTGGTTGATAACGAGCAGGTTTGGTGGTTTAGCGATTGCCGGGTTGTCATCCTTGCGAGGTTGGTAGCCGGATCGTCATGGTCGCCTCTCCGACCAGATCGAAATTATCCCCTCGAGTCTCACCAGAAGATCGGGCCTCCCCCATGTCCCCATCAACTCGGCTGATTCATTTCTTGACTCGAGGAACGCGACATGCCTTTCTTCAGGCTTCTGTGTCGGCAAGATGGTTTCTAGTGGACTGCGGAAGCACAAGAACCCTTGAAAGATTTCAAAAGGTTCCTTACTACATCACTAGTGCTAGTCCTGCCCATGTCCCAACAGCCTCTCCTACTTTACATCGGTGCCATGACTCATGTAGTCAGCAGCGTATTGATTGTAGAGGGGGACGAGGAAGGATCTTCTTAGAAGACCCAACGCCCAGTCTACTTTGTCAGCGAAGTATTGGGTGACTGCAAGATAATGTATCCTTATGTTCAAAAGCTTTTTTACGCTGTGCTCATCACGTCACGAAAGCTCAAGCATTATTTTCAAGATCATGAGATTTCGGTGATCACATCCTTTCCTCTTGGGGATATACTCCACAATCGGGAAGCCGCCGGGAGAATCGCAAAGTGGGCCATCGAATTTGGAGCCATTGAGCTAAAGTTCAAGCCTCGGCTGGCCATTAAATCTCAAGCGCTTGCTGATTTCATTTGTGGAGTGGACGGAGTCGCAAACCCCTGCAGCCAAGGAGAATCTCGAGTACTGGACAATGTACTTTGACGGTTCACTCATGCTCAGCAGCCCGGGTTGGCTGGGATTTTGCGCATATCTCCAACTAGCAAGAAGCTAAGGTACGTCCTTCATATCTTGTTTCTAGTCAGTAACAACGCCGCTGAGTACGAGGCAATCATCCATGGGCTCCGCATCGCCATATCGCTCGGCATCCGACGGTTAATGGTTCACGAAAATTATCAACTCGTGGTCAACCAAGTGCATAAGGAGTGGTCTTGTATTTGCGACAATATGGCCGTGTACTGCCAGGAAGTCAGGAAATTGGAAGACAAATTCGATGGTCTGGAGCTAACACTTGTGCTCCATTGAGACAATAAAGCAGCTGATGAGCTGGCGTAGATGGGATCCAGTCGGGCACAAGTTCCTACCGGGGTTTTCATCGAAGAATTGGTCGAGCCATCTATTAAACAACTAGTCTCGCAAGACGAACAGAAAGAGTTATGCAGAAAAGGAGGTCCTATCAATCAACCCCGGGTGGATGCATCCTTATCTGGACTACATTCTTAGGGACGAGTTACCAAATTATCTAAGCTTAGCCGAGTGAATAACACGTCGAAGCAAAAATTACAAGGTAGTCGGGGACGAGTTTTTTTTGCAAAAGCAGTTTCGGGGTACTAAGACGTTGCATTTCCGAGCAAGAAGGTAAGGATCTACTAAACAACATCCACTAAGAGGAGTGCGGGCATCATGCGGCGGCAAGTTCCCTTGTGGGTAAAGCATATCGGCAAGGATTTTTGTGGCCAACTGGTGTGACGGATGCGGAAGATATAGTATGCAGATTTGATGGCTGTTAATTCTTTGCGCATCAGATTCATATTTCGGCTCAGGATATGCAAACCATACTAATCACTTGGCCCTTTGCCATCTGAAATCTAGACATGGTGGGTCTCCTCAAGCAGGCGCAAGGCAGATTCACTCATCTCTTCGTCGCCATTGAGAAGTTCATGAAGTGGGTTGAAGCCAAGACGGTTGTGGACATTACGGTAGCCAAGGCACGAGAGTTCTTCCGAGACATCGTTGTTCACGTTGTTGTGCCCAATGGGATCATCACCGACAACGGCGTTCAATTTAAAAGCAGCGAGTTTCAAGATTGGGGCGAGGAGTTGGAAATCAAGATTTGTTATGCTTCGGTGGCTCACCCCAGAAGCAATGGGCAGGTCGAGCGTGCCAACGGAATGATTCTACATGGACTCAAAGCAAGGATCTTCGATCGCCTCAATCCGTATGCTACACGCTGGGTTAAGGAGTTGCCTTCGGTTCTTTGGGGGCTCAGAATAGCCATAAATCGAGCGACCGGGCAGACACACTTTTTTCTAGTGTATGGCTCAGAAGCAGTTCTCCCGACTAAATTGAAATTCCAGTCTCCATGAGTTCAAAATTATAAAGACAACCAGTCAGAGGAAGGGGGATTAGAAGACTTTGATCGGCTTGAAGAGGCCAGGTAAGCAGCAATGATCCAGTCGGCCAAGTATCAGCAGGGCCTGCGTCGCTATCATCAACGCAATGTATGGTGTAGTGTGTTCTCCATGAGAGATATGGTCCTTCGAAGGAACCAGAAGCATGAGCATAAACTCTCCCTACTCTGGGAAGGCCCCTTGTGATCGATGAGGTGGCTTGTCTGGTGGCTTATCGAATCAAGCGTGAAGATGGATGGGTTGTGCCTAACACCTGAAACATCAAACAACTACGTTGTTTTTATTCCTGAATCTTGTAATCGAAGTTTCATGTAAAAGAAAGGCTTGTTTAACTTGCTACTTAGCCGTATAGACTAAGTATGTGTCTGGAGAGAGAGCCAAGCGGCAATTCCTAGCACTCGAGGGCTGGACCAGTCGGCAAAAGGCGTTACACGAAAAGAATGATAAAGCAAGAATTTGGATAAATGACATTATTAGCATAGAGGATCAACAATTGCATACATTATAGAAATATTTTGACAAAGTGGTAAAATCTACCAATCTAAATTCTCCACTAAAGCAGCATAAGTATCCTTGGCTTCTTCCATGCGGGCGGAGGCTTCTTCTTTAGAGCAGGCGAAGCTGTCCCTTACGGAATCAAGGTGAATGTCGGGATAGTGCGACTTCACGATAGCCAATGCTTGGCTTGTGCAGCTTGTCGCCGCTTCCTTCGCGAAGGTCTTCAGCTGTGTGGGAGCATTCTGTTGTCACGCCATCACAACATTTGTGTCGGTAGGCAACTCTTATTCAGGGTGGAGAAATTGGAGTACCGGAGCGGCCGCCTTCAGAGTTTTGTCGCGTAGTTCGATGGCGGACTTCACCTTCACGTCAAAGACCTTGTATTGTGCCTTGGGTTTTATTTGATAAGCTGCAAGTTAGTCGGCCAGGATGATACAACGAGGATGTTAGTAGAACCGGCCAAAAGAAAGCTTGAATTTGAGGATTTACCCTTTAGCTCTTGAGCCGACTTCTCGGCTTGAGTGTTGGCCTAGAAAACTTCTCCTTCCAGAGCCTTTTGTTTCGCTTGTAACACCTTCTGGTTTTCCTTCAGAGCTTTGCACTTTTCATGAAGAGAAGCCAGAGCTTTGTCGCGGCTTGAAGGAAAGTTGATTATCAGAATTTTCAAGATTAGCAATGATCTTGGCACCACTCGGATGGGTTCTTACTTCGGATGGTGTTAGCTTCTTCCACGGGGCGGAAACGCGGTTCGGTGACTTCCCTGCGAAGCTCTTCGATTTCGCCACGGTATTGTGACTTTTGCGCGTAACGCGCTTTGTCAAACTCGTCTCTGGATTTCCATTGTGCGATGGCCTTTTTGGAGACATTGGGTCTTTTGTGCTGACCGCTTGCCCATACGCTGGGTGGAGACAGAGAAAGTAATCAGATGTGTTTCAATTATGATAAAATTGAAGACACAAAGGTTTTTTTTACCTCAAGCACTTCGGAGCTAAACTTCACCACGTTCTGGAGCATTTCCCATTCTTCTGCTTCCTGGGCGTCATCTACCTCGTAGCCTTCCATCTCCTTCCTCCATTTTATACGGAGAGGAGGAGTGTAGGCAGGGGTGGCAGGGCAAGGAACTTACTTGATTTCCGGCTCTAAGCTCCCTGGAGCTGGGGCTGGGATAGGACTCTTGGCCTTGGAGGACTGATGAGTGCCCTGGGATGGTGAAGCGGTTGGTGGGAGAGCTGCGTGTTGGGCTGACTCCTTAATTGGGGTTGGGTCAACTTGAGAATTCGGAGGTGGAGGAGCAGTGGTTGCAGTTGCTGGTGCCTTAGCACTAGATTTGCCTTTGGAAATACCCGAGGTGGGTTTCCTGTGAGCAAAAGAAGACGTTAAGAACGCGACTTTTCTAAGGTAGCTGAAAGAAGAAGTTATGAGAGAAAACCTCTGCGATGTTTTAATCTTAATGCCTACGCTTTTTCGAGTGGCTTGTCCACTTGGGATTTATACAGAGGGTCCTCCTGGTCCTGATGCGGCCTCTGGGCTAGCGATCGGAGGTGATGGGGGGCTGGAAGCTCGTTCAGCGGGGGCAGCACCAGACTTTGGATCTTGGCGGCGCCGGTGCAGAAGCGGTGTGTCATCCTCTTCTTCGTTTTCGTCCTAGTCTTTAAAGATAATTCCCTTGCCCTTTTTGGCTGGAGGAGCATCAACTGAGTTCTCTGCAGGATGCTTAAATGGTGCTTCCTTATGATTGGGGGCTTCGGGGACTGGATAGATTGAGAAGAATGTTGCACAATCCTGTAATGGGTTTGATCCAGGTTAGTCATGGTGTAATCTTTTGATATCAATCGAAATTGAAAGAAAGGAAGTTTCCTTCTTACCACTGGAGGCGGGTTCGACAAACAATATGGAATTGGGCGGTCAGAGCTATCAACGAACGTGCCCAGGGCGAAGAGATTAGCTACTCAGTCAACTAGGGATTTCCGGGTGATCTTATCTTCGCTTTCCCGAGTTGAGTCTTTGAACCCCGAATATTCGAATCCGAGATGCACTCCTTCAAGGGTTGGACACGGTGAAAATTGACTACACCGACGCCGGTCAGCCCCTTAGCCTTCAAATCCCCAGGAAAGGGGACCAAGAAGTGAGGACGGTTGGGAAATTTCCGATGAATGATGGGAGGACAGGCGGGAGATTGGCGCAGTAAAACCATTGGCTTGCCAGCCCTTGTTTGATGTTTTTATGGGAAGATCGAAGTAAAATTTCTTGGCCCTTTCCCGCACTTGGAAGCCAGCACCTCCCATAGCTTTGGGGGCTGTTTTGCTTGGGAAGGGTTTGAGAAGAAAGAGAGATTGAAAAAGATCAAAGTGCGGTGCAGTCCCAAGATACGCCTCATAGCTGTATACAAAGACAGCAATTTGAAAAATGGAGATCATGTTGAGATGAGTCAGTTCGATCCCATAGAAATACAGAAGTCCCCTGAGAAAGAAGGAGCAAAGGAGGCCAAGGCCACGGAGGAAGAAGGACTCGAAGACCACCACCTCGTTAGAGCGAGGGGTGGGAGAGGACTCACCGACGGCAGCGCGCCATGAAATTAGCTCCTCAGAGGGGAGCACGCCAACAGACACAAGCCTTTGTAGCCGCCGATCCATGGTGATGGACTTTATCTACTCCTTGGATTTCTTGGTTGCCCTCGCAGCGGTAGGAGACAGTGGAGCCATTGCTGGATCGAGATCGGTGGGGGCGGAGCGTCTGAAGGAAGGAAACCCTAGCGGCGGAGTTCGCTGGAGCGGGTGAAATTGCTAGCGCGAGAAATGAGCGGGGTAGAGCGTTTCGCTCCCTTGTTCCCAAATTTAAGGGGCCGCACGCTTGTTTTAGGCCAGGCCTTGTTTGGTACCGGAATGCGGCTACTCTGGCGGACGTGGAGTTGAATCACTCAGATTTGCTTACTGCTGTTTGTGAAGAAGAACGGCGAAGTGTGAGTGATGAGTTGGAATCTGGATCAGCTTATTCGTTTGGATGAAGACAAAACTAGTCGGAATTCAACAGCAGTACGAAGGTGAAAATAGTTCGGATGTCCGAAAGATTTTCATTGATTAGACGGCTCTTAGGCCAGATTACAAAAGGCTTTGTAGCACAGCACAGTGAGCTATGGCTCATTGCTGGCTTACAAAGGTACACAAAAAAGAGAGGAAAAGCTGCCCAAGAACCATCCGTTTGCAAGGATGGCGGCGACTAGTGCGTCCTTTCGCTGGATGCGCACTGGGTATAGCTATGGAAATCCACGAACCAGGACTCTAATGGACTCCTGGGCATGGATTTCCATAGCTGCCTCACGCCATTGCCTCTAGAGATATTCCATGAGGACGTGGGCGGTGGCGTCAGCGGCGCCTTGCTCGGCAGTGCCAATAGCCCATTGATCGAGTTCCTCGCCTTGACCTTCCATGGTTGAAGAAGAGAGGGGGCTAAGTATTTCGCGAAAGAAAGGAAATTGCTTGAAGACTAGATGCGGCTTTATGCGTTGTACCTAGGTTTTTATATACACGAAGAATACGAAGAGGTGCGACTCGTGACCGTTCTGAACACAGTAAAACCATCATGATGATGGGACGGGAGTGGGTGCGGATGCATTTCCCGGTGGCGGAGTACGATAGTTCGGCTGGCAGGAAAGGCACGAAGACTCTTTGCATTTTCCCTAAATGGGCTTGGGCTCAATTTAATTAAGCAATGGGCAACCCCCTTAACAGGCTTTCTCGATAATTTGTCACCAACAGTGGCTGTACATTGTTGACATCGAGCCTAACTCGGCCTCGGTATACCCTTGAGGGCATATGACCGAAAGCGCCACCCATTAAAAATGTTTTATGGCATACCCAATGTTGGGTCACTAGCCAACTTTGCATGTTCAAGGTTGGGTGTTGTTGAAATTTGGATATTGTTTCGGAGGTATGCCTTTCACAGGTCGCCGGTTGTATACCGCAGCCTGGATACAAATACCTCTCAGCCAAACTTTATCCAGTCGGTACGCCCTTAAGTGGGTCACCAGGTGATCCCTTCTACGGTTGGGACAGGTATTACCTGGCTTAAAATGTGCCCCATGTTGGGCCGAGTGCTGGTTCCTGCAAGTTAGGGTCAGACGTTTGAAGCTGTATATATTCTAAATGCATAAAATACAGTACGCCGCAAAACAGAAACTGTGATTGCGTGGCTTAAGGCGCACCCCATGATGGGCCGATCGCTATTTTCACAAAGTAAAAATGGGTGCCAAGCAGCCAAGTCGATGAAATACATCGTTAAAAGAAGAGTGGCGTGACTCATGAAATAGGCTGATTGCCGGAATCCTGGTATTGCCGAGTCGGGCGTTGCTCTCAAAATTCTGACTTAAAGATCTCTTTGAGTTCTTTACAATCTCCATTCATATTATAGGAACGATAAGACGAACCAGTCGGCAAGACATCTAACTCGATTGCAAAGTACTTGGGGGCTACTTTGGACTACATGGGCCTCAGGTATCTTCACGAAGGGCCCATGAGGTAACAAATGTGGGCGGCCCGAGTCGGCTGGATGGAGATGATGACCACTCGGACTACATGGGACTTGAACACTAAGGATAGTCCTGATGATAGAGTTTGGCTCCGTCTGATTTAAGGGATTCATACTTGTAAATACCGGTGCGTATACGTGCTGCACTCCCTAGAGATGAGACCATGTAACCTTATCCCCGTGCATTATATAAAGGGAGGGGTAAGGGCCGTAGAGTTATATAAGCTGTTTTGATCATCAGATCATCCTCATAAACTCAGAACGCAGGATTAGGGTATTACCTTCGCCGTGAGGGCCTGAACCTGGATAATCACTGTCTTGTGTTACCATCGAGCTTGAGATCTAGCGCACAACCCCAATCAAATCTATTGCCGATGATAACCCCCAGTTAACCACCTGTCGACATGTAGTATCGACGGCTGCAGATGCCACCGTCGAGACAGAACCCCCAGACGCCATTTGTGGTAGGGGAGGTGTAGTCTCGATGGTTGATTACTAGCCATCGAGACACTAACAGCTGGCTCCCACCTCAGTAGATTCCTTGTGACGTGGCCCGAGGAGACAATATCGACGTCTAGATATAGCGATCGAGAGTATGATAGGTGGGTCCCACCTCTACCCGGGGTAGTCTTGACTGCTCTGCAGCAACCGTCGAGACTGTAGGAGAACAGAAAAAACCGAGCATGTAAAATTCAAAAAACCACAAATTTTCACGGCTGTCGCCGTTGCTCCTAGCAGCATTAGCTGCAGCCGCATCTGCAAACCCAAAACTCCTGGCAATTCATATATATATAATCACGTCGCATATATGCGACTACAATTCATCAAAACACACAAATATATACAAATGCACAAATTTAAACATAATTCCATCACCACAAGCACATAATACATCCAAGTCCAAGTTCATCACCACAATCACATAACACATCGAAGTCCAAGTTTCAAACTGAAAGTAATGTTCTCGAAAGATAAACCTAGAAAGCTAGTGATCGGGATCGCTCGTCTGTGGATTGCTTGATGAGGGATTGGACGGATGGGTGAAAATTGGTGGGGCACCCGCGAAGAGGTCACTGACCCAGGTAGGATCCTCCTGGCTCGCCGATGTGTCGCCTCACTCCGTGCCGTGAAGTTCACCTACAACCACTGAACCGGAACCCTGCATATATATACAAAACATTTGTTTATCAGGTTGTCATTTTTAAACGGTTTGAACCATGAGTTAACATAAGTTAATGACTTACCACCTTCGTAACATACGACAAGTCACCCTGTGGGCAAGCTGGGCCCATATAGTCACCTGGTGGAGCAGTCTGGCCGCCGTAGGTATTGTAGGGAGCTGTTGTGACGTATCACCCGTGAAATGGTGGCGGACCCCCGTAGAAGACCGGACCACCAGCGGTACCACTCGGGCCAACCTAAAATTTTATTATGTCCAACTTGTGTATTAAATTGTAATAAATGACATGTGGATGAATATTATAGGTTTTAGGACATTACCCCGCCCAGTCATGAGAGACTCCAGATAGGCGAACCTTTGCTCGAACTCCACTTGCTGCCTCGCCATCTCCGCCTTCTGCTTCTACCTTGCTTCCTCGTGGCTCCTCAGGCTCTTCCTTATCGCCTGCGGTAGCTGTCAGTTCTCCTCCATCACCTTGTCCCTCTCCTCCCTCTCTCGCCGCGTCTCCCTCTCCATCCGGGCCTCGAAGGAGCGTCGGCTCTCCATTTGAGAGTGGGAATCCCGCACTTGAGGTATGTAATCCTTCGACCTTCAACAAAGTGATGTTAGTAGTTACAAAATATCACATGAGCTGACTCATACATAAATAAGAAAGTATCCTACCTCAGGTGGTCCTGTTCGAGCGCTAGCCTCTCATGGGCCATTCCACCCATATCCTGGTGTATGACTATTGGGTCAAGTGGCTCCTCCTCTAGGTCCTTGTCTTGCCCATGCTTCTTAGCGTAAGCCTCTTTGTAGCGTGCCTGTAATGAAGTGAAGATGAGTTAGATTGTAAGAAAGTGTAAGAAGCAAAAGTTAATGAACTAGTACGTATCTCTCGCTGCGCAGCTACATGGTCCACAGGCCTGAATGAGCCATATTTTTTCTAGGAGGAGTGGCCCCTCCAGAACACGGACAACCAAGGCGGAAGCTGGCCGCCCTGTGTCGTACAAGTAGTGATATTTGTTATTACGAAAAGTTAAGTTTGAAATTGTAAAAGAGATACATTACCATTCTTTTCCTCAGTTGTGCGAACGACAACTTTCCTATCATTTTTTTCTTGTCATAGCTGCTCGGTTCTTCTTGGCCTTCATGAACTTTTCCTTTAACGCCTCGTGGGCCCAGTGCTACGACAGGGCCTCCCAGGCATCCGAGACGTTCGGCACCGAGTGTGGTTGAACCTGCGCGTACTCTCTAGCCTGCAGATATAGCTTGCATGCGTCGACCAGAGTAATCTTCTCGCCCTTCACAATCCTGACCAGACAAAACAAAAATAAATCATGCATGTGCTTGAACCATTTGCGCCAAAAACGACAGATGCAATAAGAGCGCGTACTCTCTAGCCTGCAGGTAGAGTTTGCGCGCGTCGGCCTGAGCAATCTTCTCGCCCTTCACAATCCTCACCAGACAAACAAAAATAAATCATTCATGTGCTGGAACTATTTGCGCCAAAAATGACAGATGTAATAAGTGAATACCTATGGAAATCCTGAACCACGGTGACCCATGCATCGGACATCATATCCTACACCTTCTGCTTGGCGTTCCTGTTCATGACAGAATCTCCTCCAAGTCCGGACGAGGTCAGTACCTAAGTTGAAAACTAATGAATCAACAATGAAAACTAGTTAGCACTCATGAGTCGTATGGTGAACAGAAATGTTATAATTCACCCAAAATTCACGCCTTATTTGCTCGGCGGTGGTGTTGTTACCGTGTGTTGCCACCTTGTAGTCATCCCAAGAGTAAGCGGGATGCTGTGCCCCTTTCTCACCTACCATACCAGGGTAGTACTAGCATATGAGGATGCCAAGTGCGTTACCTGGCTGGGTATTTGTTGATGGTCAATTTCGATAACAAATAATATGATTCCGACCGTCAACATTTGGTGAAATGAATGGAGCCAGAGCTAAAAGTATGAAAATTTACAGAGTTCCATGAGTTTTGGTAAGATTTTGCATGCAGGGACCCACTGAGCGAAATTGGACCGAAGCCGGGCAAAAGAGTGGGTCGGCCGACCCACCCTAGGCCGGCCGACCTAGCTCCCTCGCCCAGTCAGGCCAGGTTGCACTAGGACTTCTACAAGAGATCCTATAGCACATCCAAGCCGTTTATTTCAGTCGGTTTCATCCAGAAAGAGGAGTAATTCTCAATTGATGCATAGGATTCTAAAGGAACCCAATGCTACCGGTCTCCAACTGCCAAACCGACTTAGGGAGAAGATCTACACCGCACAAGGAGTATCCTAGCCAAATTGGAGGGCCGGGATCGACAAAGGCAGGCCGGCCGACCCCCTAGGCCGGCCAACCCACCTCTTGATCCCTTTGGATTCCCCCTTCGGCAAGGAGCTTGTGACACCTGTCCCTAGTAGTGTCAACACCCTATTGGTCACGGTGGCCTATAAAAGGAGGTGATCTCCTTCATTTGAAGATGAACAACAAGGAGCAACACAAGTGAGAGGGAGAAAGAGTGAAGTAGAGTTGTGCTACTCTCAAGTAGAGTAGGAGAGAGAGGAGAGTTAGTGTAGGGGAGGAGCCGGAGTGTCGGTATCCCTCACTAGAGCTCCGGAGCTAGACTCAGTCTTCTTCTTGAGTGCTTCCGTCTTTTGTCGGTAACACTCAGTCTTGCTTTATTTAGTTATCAAGTTCATTCTATTTATTTTGTCTCTGTTGGTATTAGGCCCGTACTATTCTTGAGTGCTAAGATCTTTGTGCTTAATTGTCCACCTAGAGATTAGTATAAGAGGTAGTAGGGGCGCGTATCGAAGCGACGTCCTTGATAAGTATTACTACTAGGTACAAACGTGGTGTTTGGACTAGTTAGTAGCCGGTAGGCACCTGCTTCAACGGACGTGTGGTAGGTAATAGGTGGTGACAGCCCTATTATCCGGCTTAGACTTTGTGAAATCCACCCCGTTAGTTGCAGACCAGTTGAGCCAAATCAGAACGATCATAATCATTCGGGATTCCAATTCAGGATAGCGGGTGGTAGTGAGTGTCTGAGCTCCGATTATGAGTCGCAAATTAAATAAGAATATAATTTGAACCATTCTGACTGGTGTCCGAAGAGCCTCTTGATCCGAAATACATTTATCCCATTGTTGATTCCAAATCACCATAATCATATCCATCCGGGTGAATAAGTTTAGAAAATAGAAACATCTCGTTTCTCGTGGGAATCGATACCTTAGGAATACTCCTGGGTGAAAGCTACTGCGATATCCGTGCGCTTGCAGACTAAAACTCTAATAGGCATAAGAATGGCCAACAATATCATATTTTTTGGGGGTGGACAGTAGAAAAGTTGTACTAAAAATGGAAGTTAGTTAATTTAAGTGATAAAGAATTAGAATACGATGCTGGGTATTACCTATTGCCATCTGACTCAATAACAATAAGCTGCTGAGCATATCTCGCCGCCTTGGGCAACTTGTTGTGCCCCCTCCTACCGCCCTGAGAGCTCCCAGCCTGGCTAGAGCCCTCTTCGGCCCCAGACTCCTGTGTTAGTGCCAGCTCATCCTGGTCTAGTGTTCCCTCCTGGCCAGACTCAGGAGTGCCCTCATGGCCATCCTCGAGATCACTGTCGTCACCCTCGTCCTACGATGGGCTCCTCCTGAACTGTCGTCGTGGCATCCTATATTTAAAAGTAAATGTTATTTCACATATCATTAAAAATAAAAAACAAAATTAGAAAGCAAATATTAACCATTGGAAATACTATTAACTTAGAAGTACATATCATCTACATCGAGAGGATCATCGAGAAGTTCGTTGACCCCCTTCTTGCTGTGCTTGCTGGTTGGGTGGCTTTACTTCTCATTTACTGGTTGGGTGGCTCATCGTCCGGGAAATTATGACCGAAGTCATCCATCATATCATTCACCTGATCAATCTCATCGAAACCTTTGTTGGTTGGGGGTGGGGGTGGCTCTGCCCACCGACTCTCCCCATGATAGACCTAGCGACAATACTCGACCTTGTAGCCATGCGTATACAAGTCTATCTCCATCTGAGCGTGGGTTCTTATCTTATAGTTCCCGCAATTAACACATCGGGAAGTTACCCGGTGTTATCGTTTGGCGCATCCTGGAAGCATGATTCAAGAATATATCAGTCTTGTCGTACCATTTCTCTGAGTGGTGTTCATCTTGTTGCCATCCTTCGGTCATCCAACTCCTTTTTTCTTCCATCTCTGGGTTGCCAGCCATCATCACATGTGAGGGTTTTATATTAGGCTTATGAAGGCTTCTAAAACCACGTACGAGCTACCGTTCAAGTGCATGTTGCATTGCGGTACCGAGCGTTCGAGATGAGATTTCGACAAAATAACCCTAGGGGTTCTCCTAGTGCAACGATGGACAGGGAACCGATAAAGGCTCTGAAGCACTTATTTTATGCGCAAAATAACCTCTTAGGGTCACGCCGTCGAAAGCCTCATCTCAAAGCTTCCGGTACCACAACGTGACGTGTGCTCGAACGATCATTCGTATGCTGTACATTAGGACGCCCATAAGGGCCTCCACTAGACAATTCAGAAATAAGTGTCACATCTCATAGTAGAACACAATGAATCACCGTGCATGTTCCATACGAGATATGCTGTTTCTGAACCGGTGACGTACGGCTAGGTGACACACACTAGACTCATCCACGGACGCTAGCTAATCACACGACAAACATTCAAATCATCATCAAGAAAATAATATATACTTAACATTTTATAAATTTTAACGATTTTTTTCCAAATTTTTAACTACATTTGCTACTATTTTTTCAATTTGTACTATTTAAAATATTTTAATTAATGCTAATCTGCACGCCCCCTCTGGCCGCCGTATGTCTTCTACTTATGGCCGCCACCCCTCTTCTTTATCCCTGGGTTTTGTTTAGTCTAGTTTTCCACGTGTGTGTTGAAACAGCCTCGATTTTGCTTGTGTCGGCTAGACCAACCGTATCGAGTTTGAAACCCCAACTCTTGTGTGCTTATTCATATTTGCAAGTTCAGATTGCTTTTACCTTTGTTCTTGCTTGTTCTTCGGTTGCTCGCAGGAACAGATCTTCGTGATCAGGTCGATTGTGTTTCCGGCACGGTTGATAACGCTTCGTTGTGGTGGTTTAGCGATAGTCGGGTCTTCCAGTCACCTTCGTGGTTGGTAGCCGGGTCGTTCAGGTCGCCGTGACACGAAACCATAGTTATCCATCTCACCAGAAGATCGGGCCGCCCCATCCCCCATCAGGTGGCCGACGGCGACGAGGAGGCGGCGGACAGAGGCGACAACGGTGAACGGTGGACGGCAGGGTTGGGTCGGGGTGGCATGACGGGGAGGTGGCGGCTGTGTTGGGTCGGGGTGGCATGACGGGGAGGTGGCGGCTGGGTTGGGTCGGGGTGGCATGACGGGGAGGTGTCGATGGCCAGGTGCCGTCAAAGGGCTCGGGAACTTAGGAAAAAAAATGCAAACTCCCCGAGCCCTTGCCCTAGATCTAAACCTTGGTAGTCTTGATGGCCACAGGAAAGCCGTCGAGACTATCATGGTAACGGGTGAATCCTATGTGGCATTCTCAACGGCTTTCTTATGATTGTCGAGACAATCCCTTCTCCGAGTGTTGTCTCAACGGTTTCTGTTTGGCCGTCGAGACTGACATCGAGGAAAGTAGTGTCGACGGCCAGAGCGTAAGCCGTCGAGACGGTATCTCCCGAGGGCATCTATTGACTACCATCGATGTAAAGGCTTAGTGTCGATGGCTTCCTCAGCAGCTGTCGAGACAACTAACTTTCTTGAGGGCAACCCCCCAAGGGCATCAATGGTCAAACATCTCTATTTTAAATTTTAAAATTTCAAAAACTTTATTTGAAATGTTCAAACCATTTCATTTTGTTTTCTACATGAAATTACAAGTATGGAAAAAAATCAAAAAAATTTGAACTTCCGGTGTGGTGATTCCTTCGTAATTTGAAGCTTTCCGGAGAATTTGACATGTAAGTTTAATATTTCACGTGTTCACATGGTCAATCACCACGTTTGAATTGAAATTTTATGCACTTATAAGTTTAAATTTATGTATTATTTAGTATTCACTAATCGATAACCTCATCCGACAAAAAATATTAATTTTGAAAATTTTGAAAATTAAATATTAAAATTAAAATATTACTTTAGTACATTTAAATGCTACATCGTGTATTATTCAATTGTAACATAACATCAACACCAGATTTGCAGTATTTAATTTAATATCACAACATACTCAAAGAAATTTTAAATGAAATTTGACCCATAGCAAAATAAAAAACAGAAGGTAAAAATTTTTAGTAATACAAAAGGCATGTTTAGTTGATAGCCGTCGCCAATATTTTGGTGTGCCATCTCTTTGGCTAGAGTTTGGTTTGAAGCCATTGATTGGCTTGCCAACAAAAAAAACTGACCATGCCAAATATTTTCAACACAGTTCGACGGCAAGGCGCGAGTGGCCGATGGCGCCCAAATCAGCAGCCCGCGCCTTTGCGCCCTTGCGCCAACAGCGTGGCCCCAGTGGCAGAGACACAACGAGTTTCATGGGAGTTTTAAAATAAATTTATGATTTTATGATTTTTTAGAATTTTTCATGATTTTTTGGAATTTTTTATGATTTTCTAGATTTTTTATATATTTTTATTCTTTTTAAAATAAATTTATGATTTTAGAGAGGCTTTTGGACCTATATGAAACTCCCATGCAAGTTCAGGGAGCCAGAAGTGCAATTTTGGACCTATATGAAACTCCCATGCAAGTTCAAGGAGCCAGAAGTGCATTTTGAGAGTACCGGGACCTAGATGAGAACTCGGGACAAGTTCAAGGACCGCTGGTGAAATTTACTCTAAAATTTTTTAATAATACAAAGGGCATGTTTAGTTGATAGCCGTCACTGGCCATGCCAATAATTTTTTATATTTCAAACGGTGTATAAATTGCATGAAACAAATTTTATAGTTCGTATAGCATCATAAAAAACCCATTTTCCATATTTGAATAATACTAATTGGCACATTTCATTGGCAACAAACCAAACAACTACAAATTCTCTTATTAGATTTGGCATGTTTTTTGCATACAATCCAGAAAACCAAAATTAACAATAAATTGGTCATGCCCTGAAATGGTATGACCAATTAATTGGCATGGCTATCCAAGGCCACAAACCAAACAGCCCCAAAGTCTCGACGATTGTGGCGTGACGGTTCACACTTGCTCCCTCGGGCCGCCGATACAGGTTGACGCCGTCACGCCTAGGACACCGCCTTGGGGCCTTTTCCAAGCGGTCTCGACGGCTACCTTACGAGCCGTCGAGAGTGACTCCCCGGATGCTTAGTCTCGAGGACTTTTCTATGCCGCCGAGACTAACCTCTATGTCTCGACGGCTGAATGTTGGCCGTCGAGACTTTAACTGGCAGTCGATTCTATTTTCAATTCCTGTAGTGACTAAATGGATGTGCTAGGTGATCATATGCTTTATTAAACTTGTCGAAATCTTGAAAAGGCAAAAGAAGATTTAGTCAAGATCAACATGTTGTTCAATTACTTCAATGATTAATCCAACCGTAGTCAAAGGAGTACATGGTAGTAGAATTAACTGCTGGGAGCAAAACATTGCTGCTACATTCTTTTTTGTCGATGGCAAAGGGAATTACATTGTCCTTCTTGAACGTGATTGCATCCATGCTAATTGCTGCGTTCCATCCACTATGCTATTGCAATGGGATGGAGATCATGTTGAAGTGCAATAGCCCAAGTCGCTATGGCTGATGCAGATATTGTTGTGACGCTTGGAGATATCCCATGCTTATCACGAAAACCACTTGGAGACTGAGTTCATCAAGGTTAGCAGATCAACATTCAAGTCGATCTCACCCAAAGACCATTTTGAAGACACTCAAACTATTGCGTGCTTATGGGATCTGAATCAATAGATGACTTCGAAAAAAAGTTAAACCAAAGTTTTATGTCGACAGATTTGTTAGAACTACATACGTTTAAGTGATAAAAGTAGGCTAACTTTTGTATGTGCTCAACTACTCGATGAACTTAAGGGTGAAATAAAACATTTGCTTAAAGAGTATCGGGATTATTTTGCAATGCTTATATTGTTTTCTATAAAGTGCTTTTGTTGCATAATTTCGTGCAACTGATTACATACGTTGAATTTGACATTTAAACATTAAATGTGTTCCAAATATTTTAATTAGAGAAAACTATTTGTTCACAATGAATTTTCATTCATAAAGACAATAATAATATTTTGATAAAAATTATATTTATTTAGGGCATAATGTCCCATTACTAGAGAAATGGCCTAATAAACTGGCATATCAGTACTGTTTGATTGAAACCGGTAATGGTAGTGTAACAGTACCAGTTCGTAGCAACAATTCCGATTTTAGACTTTTAATAGTTGGAGGCAACAATAAAGATAACTTTCGTAGACAGGTACAGCCAGCTGGCGCGCGGACTCGTCAGTATCCGTTCGCAATACGAACCCGTTCTGATATGCGCTCATCATTATGAACCGGTATTAAAAGCTCGTTCCAGCAAACTTCAAAATAAATGCATATTATACTCTAATCAATACGCGTGGGTGGGTGGGTTGGTTGGTTAGAAGGATGAGTGGAGAGTCATTTGGTGGTATGACGTCCTAGGTTCGAGTTTTGGGTTTGTCATTTTTTAGATATTTTGGTGGCTACAGTTCCGATTGAGGGAACCGAGACTAAAGCGCACAAGCCTTTAGCGCCGAATTGTATGTCTTGGTTGGGGGATCAGTGACAAAAACCTGTTCCCAACCAGGCTAAATGCCATTTCAGTAGTTGTTTCCGTATCATTCTTTTATCACCTGCATAACCATTCCTCTTATTTTCTTGGGCTTTCAATCTTTCTTCCATTCTTATTGGGCCGGCTGAATAGGCCCATATGGCCAGCCGACCAGGCCGCGGCCCGCACAGCGATGAAGGTGCTGGGTATCGTTGAAGTCAGGAAACAATGGATCCTTGACTGTAGCTCTTCCTCTCCCCTTCCTTAATTTCAATTAAGGCCATATTTCCATGATGGCCATAGTTTCTCTTCGTGTGGCACAACCATCTGGTACACACCGATCCTCTCCCTTCCCCTGTTCCTAAATATATTCTCTGGTGGACTCTCGTTTCTTTCTTCGCTTCTCTCTTTGATTCCCAACTGTGTGAGTCCTTGATTACATCACTGTTCGAGGATGTTGTAGATGATTCCCATTTTGTCATTGAACTGCATGAGACGAAGACAGAAACCGCGGGAATTTGTTGCTGGAGAGCTTGTCAATGTTTGTTGTTTTTCCTCAAATTCATCATAGACCTTGGTATATCTTGTTTTCCTTCTATTACCGAGCATTCTAGTAGTCCTCCTTGTGCACCCATTTTTAGGGGGTTTTGCTTGTGTCGCTTGCAGGTCGTGCCTCCACGTTGCCGCCATGGACAAGCTATTGGTGGCTCGGTCTTGCGAGCGGCCAGGTGGCGGGCGCGGCACTGCAGCCCAAGCGACGGGGCACGGCTAGCGGAGCGGGCCAGCATGCCGAGTAGCCCGAGGGGGTGCGGCTGGGCCGAGCAATCCAGCGCGGCCAAATTGCCTGAGACCGATTCCATTTATTTTCTTATGTTAATATTTCCTAGTTGTAGTATTTGCTAATTTTGAATCTTTAAATCTATATGTCCAAACAATATGAAATAAAATTTTAAATGTTTAGAAAATTTGTAATTTTTCCATGAGCATTCGCATACATATTATTTATGTAATTTTCTGCATAGTGATTATTGTCTTTTATTCACGTACGATAGATTCGGGCGACATGGAAAGTTTGCCGACACGGCGGAAGATTGGGCTTGCTATGCTAACGAAGCGAAGTGCTGAACCATGTTGTCTCCTATTTAAAATGATCTTTGCAGAAGGTTTGATAATTTGCATGTATGTTAAAAAAATAAAAAATGCTAGCTGTTTAGTCTATCTGCACCCACACTAAAATTATTCGTTTTAAAATTGTCCTCTCTGCTGTAGGATATTTATATCTTTTAAGCATCGGCCACATCCTTGAAGTAGGTTTTGCATGTTTCTTACAAATTGCGTAGTACTCTTTATCTAATATGATGTTTTGTATCACCGTTTGCTGCTTTAAATAGTTACGTATTAAAGGACAACTATTTCCATCATGTTTTGAACGGGTTTGCTGATAATAGCGGGAACTTGGGCAAAAAAGTTTTTTCAAAACCTAATTAGGCTGGATGGTTGCAAGGCAGGTGCAGTAGCACAAGACATGGACGTAGTGTGGGACCCACCCTAATTTTGTAAGGACTAATTCCATGATGCGGACAAGTGTGCTAGAAAGGAAAATCCTTGACTAAGTACCTTCCAACTATTGGTTCGGTCATCCTGTGTTGCGGAGAAGGTGCAGAAGGTTCATAGCGTCATCCTTTAGACTCAAGAGGGGAACACTACCAACGGGAGGCTCATCTTGTGCTGCGGTGAATCTTTAGAGGGGATGCCAACCAAGACATAGTTGGCTAAAAGTCTCGTTACGATGCCTTCCGATGGGAGTGCATTGTATCACATGGGTAAAACATGCAACCTCTATAGAGTGTACAACTATTATAATAGCCTTGCCCGAGGTCAAGGGTGGAGTGCATTGTATCACATGGGTAAAACATGCAACCTCTATAGAGTGTACAACTATCATGATAGCCTTGTCCGAGGTCAAGGGTGGACAACGGGGAGCTGCCTCTCTATTACTTATAACTATTTGTTTTCAAAATGTTTTAAAGGAAAACCACGACAGCAGTCATGTGTTTTAGTTTATTCTTCATAGGGGCACTGTGAGCACGAGGGTGTTAAGCACACCGTGGGGAAACAATGATTAGCCACCTTGGGGCAAAACAGGTAGTCGCCATAACATTGAAAATAAATTATTGTATTTGTTTTCCCAACATTTTCATGTTTCAAAAACTTAGGGAATCCTTTATAAAATAGGTTTTATGCAAAAGAACCTTACCCTTGCTTTGTAAGCCTTAGTTGCATATAGCCAGCCTTGCTTGTTGAGTATGCACGAACTTGACCACCCCGCTTTTCATGCGGGCTGCTCATTCCAATGAGTAGGTTGCCAACAGAAGAACCTCTACCCTAGTGAAGACTTCACATACAGAGTTCAAGATGAAAACTACTAAGATGCCTAGGAGCGTGTACTAGTAGTTTGCCTGTGGGGAATCGAATCTTTACATGGTTTTGTTGAACAATGTTATTATGTTATTTAGAGGCATGTGTGCCTGAATTCTGTGTTGAATGCTGTGTTGGCAGGTACTTTAATTTATGAATGTTTGAATTGCAATGGTTATGATCCAAGAGTTGTCCGTGTGTTCTAGCTACTTTATTTAGGGACCAGAACATATAAAAACACAGAAGGGATCTGACTCCATTTTGGATCACCACAATAATGTACTTTCACCTCATGCACAACCAAGAAGGAAGGTTGTAGATATATAGAGTACAGGTGAAGTGCTATAAGTGCAGTTCATCTTGCCAAAAGGATTAATCCCATCTGGACTCAACCAAAATCTTATTTTTCTCACCTTCTTTGCAAAGTATAAGAAAGTTATATTGACTTTCCTTCACTAGGAGGCATCAGTGGGGTGTCTTAGAATTTTTCTATCCTTACGCTCTTCTTTTTTCCATCACATCATTTCTACATGCGATTTGTTTGTGAACAAATGCATGCTTCAACTAAGAGATTATAGGGACATACAACACCGCCTTAGTGGGGTCTCTTCTTCTTATGCTCCACCTCAACCTCACATATGTCATCACGGTTGATCTTATAGTTTGATGCTTTGCACACTGACAATCACCCAAATCGTTGTACTCCATGCGATAAAGGATAACAATCGTAAGGGCATGCATGTATCTTCTACACTTTCAATCACAAAGGGCAAACAACTTGCTTTGCTTCATACGTAGTTTTAGGCTACGTGTTGTCCTTTGAAAGCGACTTCTTTACGAGACATAACAACTCATCAAATTAATCCTTTATCCGATAAACCATTTATTGTCTTCTGTTGCATCAGTTGTAGTGTAATACACAACTTTTTATGGCCCTATCCGCATTGTGGGTACAACAGTGTTCCGTGGTCCTCTAACAGGAGCTGGAACTGTCAAAACTAGGCACAAAAGATCTCTTGATCGACTCAATGACGGTTTTGAATGATCAAAGATGACCGGACTAAAGAGTTATATGTACTTTTACATAAAATCATTTCACAAAATCCAAATGAAATTAATATTTAAGATGATTAACTAATCTTAGTGATATTTCTTATATGAGAAACTTTACATAATTGTTTAACATTCTATTCTATTTTCTAGACAACTATAACCTTTTTTAAAAAATGTAGCACGGTGAAACATGGGTAAGATCTTTTAAGAGCTTTTAGAGTGGGCTTCTCGAACATTCTAAAAAGGGGAAAGCGACATTAATTGTTCATTCTCAAATGGATATCTAATTCCTAGATTATTGATCATACATGGAAATTCATATAATTTCTTCAAATCTTAAGCAATCTTTCAATCACCACCTAAATTTGAGCTAGACCTCACCTTCAATAGGAGCTATATCTTAACCTAACAAAACACCAAGCATACGCAACAATTTTTTTCAATCTACTCTTAAGAATTGGTCTAGTTCTAGATTCAAAATTCTAGAGCAAAGATGCACCTTTGCCATGGAAAAAAAACCACGATTTCTTTAAATCGATTTAAAAAAAGAATCACCTAAACCCAAATACAAATTAAGTGAGGATGACATTACTAATCTTGATGCACTTGGATTGGAGTAAAATCACTAAATTTAAGTCAACTGGGCTTCTCTTTGTTCCTAGGCGTGGTAGCGTGGGGAGGAAGAGGAATATTTATTACTCGCTGGTATATATTGTGAACCAGTAATCCATACAATTACCACCAGTTTGTATAAACAACCCATAGTGATTGTACCCCCGGAAATCACTACTACTAGTTTGTGAAACGAACAGGTAGTAATCGTCCGACACCACTGCTAGTTCATGGCTCCAACTAGTAGTGAAAGCTCACTTAGTCTTGTAACTATTAAACTAGCTAGTAATAATGCAACCATCAATACTACGGGTTCTCATTTAATCGATAATGATGGGATGGTAATAAATCCATGCTAGTTCTCTAGCAGTGGAATCACTATAGCTTCAATTCTATTTCGCAGAGGTAGCTAACCAGCTATAGTCCTTACATTAGGAGAAGGAATTCCCGTCAAATCCATATCCAACTTGGCAATCGCATGTCTTTGTGTGAAAATTCCTGCTATATATTCACAGCAACCAACACGAGTGTCATATTTCTCATCTCACGTGAGAAAGAAAGGGATTTACCGCTTTCGTCTGCTTTCATTACGATACAACTGAATATCTTCCCACACTATCTTGGAATTTGGATTCACTATCATGTCTTTTTTATTGGGCACTAAACGTTGATATATGAACAAAGGCTTTTACCAAGCTCTCCACAATCAAAACATCGCGCTTTGATAGTTCGGTTATCTAATTAATTTGGCGTTATCATGCTTAAATTTGTAGGACATAATCTTTCAAGTAAGTCTATCATATGCTCGTCTAAAATTTTCTTATAGGTTGATCAATCGTACTTAGGCGTCATATCAAAATGCCATGTTATGTAGCTTATAATACCTTAGGACCTATTTCGAATCTAATCGTATATATTAGATTCCTAAATTTTCTAAAATTTCTAAGTTTCACGTCTAAATACTCACTTCGAATTTTGCGAGTTGATTATCATGATCATCTGATCTAGGGCTGCAATATAATTATCCCCCATCAACTGAAACTAAAGAAAGAATGTTTTCGGATATGCTCATTGGCAGTCGTGTGGGCAGCAGTTCACTCGCCCAGGCGACTTCCTCCCCTGCCTCCGGCGCAGGAAATTTGGGGGGAGGGGCACCGAGAGGGGGAGAGGGGGGAGAGCGCGCACCTGCAACCGTCGCATCTTCCTCCTCGTCGACGACCGCCGCGGCCGTAGCCACCATGGGTTTCCGGTTAGGGTTAGGGTTCGGGGTTGAGGGTGGGGATCTCCGTGCCGCCGGGTTAGAGGGATGGCCGGGGGAGGCGGTGGCTTGGCGGTTGGTTGGGGATGGAGTGAGGGCAACGGCTGCGGTGAAGGCGGTTGGGGCGGTGGTGGCGGAGGGTGAAGGTGGTTGGGGCGACGGTGGCGGGGGTGAAGGCGCCGGCCGAGTTAGGGTGGGCGGGGTGGCACGGTGGCGGGAGGGAGTTAAGGGCGGCGTCGGCGGCGGCGCGGGCGCG